>JANFPS010000499.1:0-13491 GCA_024703675.1 Drosophila nebulosa
GAGGGGCTACTTACTATTACATTTCCCCCCTTTTTAAACATCCAATATTGGGCCAAAAAAGGGGGAGCACGAAAAAAGTTGAGATTACTCAATTTTTTCAAAAATTCCCCGATTTTCTCGAAAAAAATGGGTTCAAAAAGAGTTTTCTAGGTTTGAGTTTACAAATGAAAATAAACTTTAATGACTTTAAAATGGGGGGTACATTGCTTTTTGGGGATCGTTTCCCCAAAATTTGGCCCAAGTTAGAGCACCCGGGAAAAGTTGAGATTACTCAATTTTTAAAAAATTCACGATTTTCCCCGAAAAAGGGGGGGTTAAAATGAGTTTTCTAAAGGGTTTTAGTGACAAATTTAAAGTAAAAGGAAAGAGCTACTAAATGTACATTCCCCCTTTTTTTTATCATACCCAAAATTGGCAAAGCTAGAAACACGGAAAAGTTAAATTTCTCCCAATTTTTTTCAAATTCACGATTTTTTGGAAAAGTGGGTTCAAAAAGAGTTTTCTAAGTTTGAATGACAAAAAACAAGTAAAATAGATGAGTTACTTTTCTATTCCATTCCCTTTCGTAATCATCACCCAAATTTTGGCCTAAATTAGGCACGAAAAAATTGAGATTACTCAATTTTTTTAAAAAATTTACGATTTTCTCGAAAAATGGGGTTTAAAAAAGATTTTCCAGGTTTTTAATGACAAATGAAAGTAAACGGTGGGGCACTAACTGAACTTTCCCTTTTTAAATCATCCCAATATTGGCCCAAAATTAGAGCACGAAAAGTTAAAAAATATAATTTTTCCCAAAATTTACGGGTTTTCACAAGAAGTGGGCTCAAAATGAGTTTTCTAGGTTTGAGTGAAAATGAAAGGGAGAAATCGATGGGGTTTCCTTTTTCCCGATTTAAAAATTGGCAAAGGGTTGGGGCACGGAAAAAAATTTAAAATTAAAAAGACATGATGAAGGGCAAAACAAGTTTAAAAAATTTAATTTACTACTAAAGATCAAAATTTCTTTTTGGGATAGTCCCCAAAATTGGGGAAAGTTTTGAGGGAACCCGGGAAAAGGTTTGGGAAAAATTACTCAAATTTTTTCAAATTCAAGATTTTTTCGAAAAGTTGGTTCAAAATGAGGGTTTTTTTTAAAATTTGAAAAAGACAAAAGAAAGTAAAAAAGGATGAGCTACTTAAATGATACATTCCCCTTTTGTAATTTTTCCCAAAAATTGGCCAAAAAAAATTTGGGGCACGGGGAAAAATTTGGGGATTACTCAACTGGTGGAAACCCACTAAAAATGAAAAAAAATTTTTTTGTTAAATCGGCCCAATATTTGGGAAAATTAGAGCACGGCAAAGGTGAGATTACTCAAAAAGTTACCCAAAATTTACAATTTTCCCCGAAAAGTGGGTTCAAAATGAGGGTTTTTTAGGTTTTAATGAAAATTTTAAAATAAAATAGATGACCACTAACTATTACTTCCCTTTCGGGAAAAACATCCCAAAATTGGCAAATTTTGAGCACGGAAAAGTTTAAAAAATTATTTAATATTAACCCAAAATTTACGATTTTTTTCGAAAAAATGGGTTCAAAATGAGTTTTTCTAGGTTTGGGAAAAAACAAATGAAAAATAAACTGGAAAGAGCTACCAACTTATACATTCCCTTTTGTAATCATACAATTTGATGAATGACCCAAATACCCAAAAAACTCCCAAAGAGCTAATTAAACTGAGACAATTGCTTTTTGTGATATCTCAATATTGGCAAAATTAGAGTACGGAAAAGTTTAAGAAATTTCTCAAATTTTTACAAATTCACGATTTTTTTCGAAAAGTGGGTTCAAAAAGATTTTCTAAAATTTTAATGACCAAAAAAAAAAGTAAAAATCATAAAATACTTACCCATACATTGCTTTTTTTTAATCATCCCCAAAAATTTGGGAAAAAATGAGAGCACTTAAAAAGTTTTAGATTACTCAATTTCTACAAAAATTTCCCCTACTGATACATTCCCTATGTAATTATCCCAATATGGCAAAATTAAGGGACGGAAAAGTTTTAGATTACCTCAACTGGATGGCCCACTAACTGAAAAATTTTTTTTTTTAAATTGTCCCAATATTGGGAAAAATTTAAACACAGGAAAAGTTGAGAATTTCAGAATTTTTTCAAATTTACGATTTTTCCTTTGGAAAAATGGGTTCAAAATCAGTTTTTTTTAGGCTTGAATGACAAATGAAAATAAACTGGAAAGAGCTACTAAAATGGGAAAAATTGCTTTTTTAAAAACTCCCCCAAAAATGGCTAAAAATTTGAGCACGGAAAAGTTGAGGGAAAACTGAATTTTTACAAATTTTTACGATTTTTTTCAAAAAGTGGGGGGTTTAAAAAAGAGTTTCTAAAGGGTTTTTAAAGGGGGAAAAATAAAATAAACCCGAATGAAAACTACTAACTGATACATTGCTTTTTTTGATATCCCCCCCAATATGCAAAGGGTTTTTTTGAGCACGGAAAAATTTAGATTAAATCAATTTTTTCAAATTTACGATTTTCTCAAAAAGTTTGGGGTTTAAAAGAGTTTTCTAGGTTTTTAATGACAAATGAAAGTAAACTCCCATAAAATTTCTTACCCCAAACATTGCTTTTTGTAATCCATCCCAAAATTGGCAAAAATGAAGCAAATTTAAAAATTTAATTACTTTAAATTTTTACAAATTCCCCCATTTTCCCCCAAAATGGGTTCAAAATGAGTTTTTTTAGGGTTTTAATGAAAAAAACTAAATTAACTGAAAGGGGTACAATTGATACATTCCCTTTTGTAAACTTTTCCCAAAATTGGCAAAATTAGGCACGAAAAAATTGAGATTACTCCAATTTTTTCAAATTCACGTTTTCTCCCCAAAAAGTGGGGGTTTAAAAAGGGGGTTTTTAGGTTTGAGTGACAAATGAAAGTAAATGGATAGCTTCTAACTATTTCATTCCCTTTTGTTTCATACCAAAATTGGCAAAGCTAGAAACACCGGAAAAAATTAAAATTACTCAATTTTACAAAATTTACGATTTTCTCGAAAAGTGGGGTTTAAAAAGAGTTTTTCCTTTGATTTTAATTTACAAATACAAATTAAAAAATAGATGGGGTCTACTATTTCCATTCCCTTTCGTAACATCCCCAATTTTTGGCTAAGTTTAAAACCGAAAAAGTTTAGATTACTCATTTTTTCAAATTCACGATTTTCCTTCCCAAAAGTGGGGTTTTAAAAGGGGTTTTCTAGGGTTTTAATGACAAAAGAAAGTAAATGGAAAAGAGCTTAAATAACTGATACATTTTCCTTTTTAAAACATCCCAATAATTTGGGAAAGTTAGAGCACGGAAAAGTTAAGACTACCCCAATTTTTACAAATTACGATTTTCAAAAAGAAAATGGGCTCAAAAAAGAAATTTTTTTAGGTTTTTAGTGGGCAAATGAAAGTAAACCGATGAGTTTCTTCCTGATACAAAATTTGGGAAAAGTTGGGGGCACCGGGGAAAAATTGGGGATTAATGACAGTGAAAAAGGGCAAATAAACGTAAATTTAAAGAGCTACTTAAAATGATTTCATTGCTTTTTTGTGAATTATCCCAATATTGGCAAAGTTAAAAGCACGGGAAAAAAGTTGAATTACTCAAAATTTTTTTCAAAAATTTACGTTTTCTCGAAAAATGGGTTTTAAAATGATTTTCTAGATTTGAATACAAAGAAAAATTAAAAAGGATGAGCTACTTCTGGTTTCATTCCATTATGTAATTATCCCAATATTGGCAAAATTAGAGCACGGAAAAAATTTTAGATTACTCAACTGGGTGAGCTACTAAATGAAAAATTATTTTGTTAAATGTCCCAATATTGGCAAAGTTGAGTACGGGAAAAGGGGGAGAAATTTCTCAAAAATTTACAAATTCACGGGTTTTTCTCGAAAAGTGGGTTTTAAAAGAGTTTTTTAAAGGGTTTTAATTAAAATTTAAAAATAAACTAGATGACCTACTAACTATTTCATTCCCTTTTGTAATCATCCCAATATGGCAAAGGGTTTGAGCACGGAAAAATTTTTAAAAATTTTAAAATTAAAAAAAATTTACGGGTTTTTTTCGAAAAGTGGGTTTTAAAAAGGTTTTTAGGTTTGAATGACAAAGAAAGTAAACTGGATGAGCTACTAACTGTACATTCCCTTTTTTAAAAAATACAATTTGAAAGAAGGGCAAATCAAAAAATTTTAAAATCAATGAGCTACTAACTGATACATTGCTTTTTTGTGATAGTCCCCAATTTGGCAAAGTTAAGTACGGAAAAGTTAAGTTACTCAATTTTTACAAATTCACCATTTTTCGAAAAGTGGGTTCAAAAAAGAGTTTTCTAGATTTGAATGACAAATGAAAAATAAACTCGAAAAAAATACGTTTCCGATACATTGCTTTTTGTAATCATCCCAAAATTGGCAAAATGGACAATTAAAAAGGGGTTTAGATTTCTCCCAAATTTCCCACAAATTCCCCCCTACAATACATTCCCCTTTTTGTAATTATTCCCAATAAATTTGGGAAAATTAGAAACACGGAAAAAAAAAATTTAGGAAATTAAATCAACTGGATGAAACTACTAACTTTAAAAAAATTTTTTTTTTAAAAAGTCCCCAATATTGGCAAAGTTTAGAGCCCCGGGAAAAAATTTTAGAATACAGGGAAATTTTTTTAATTCCCCGATTTTCCCCGAAAAGTGGGTTCAAAATTTAGTTTTTTTTAGGCTTTGAATGACAAATGTAAGTTAAAATGGGGAGTACCCAACTTTAAACATTGCTTTTTTAAATCCCCTTTCCCAAAAATGGTAAATTTTGAGCACGGGGGAAAAATTGAAATACTGAATTTTTACAAAAATTTACGATTTTTCCCCAAAAAATGGGGGTTTAAAAAAGAGTTTTTCTAGGGTTTTTTAAAGAAAAAAAAGTAATAAAAATGAATGAGCTACTAAAAAAATACCCCTTGCTTTTTGTGATATCCCAAAAAATATCAAGTTAGAGCACGGAAAAAATTGAGATTTCTCAATTTTTAAAAAATTCACGATTTTCTTCCCAAAAAATGGGTTCCCAAAAAGAAATTTTTTTTTAGGTTTGAATGACAAAAGAAAGTAAAAAATCTAAAATACTTACCGATACATTGCTTTTTGTAATCATCCCAAATTGGCAAAGTGAGAGGGACTTAAAAGTTGAGATTACTCAAAAATTTTTACAAATTCCCCCATTTTTCCCCAAAAGTTTGGGGGGCCCAAAAAGAGTTTTCTAGGGGTTTTAATGGGCAAAACTAAGTTAACTAGATGAGCTTTTCTAATTGATACCCCCCCCCTTTTTTAACTTCCAAATTGGCAAAGTTAGAGCACGAAAAAGTTTTTAGATTTTCTCAATTTTTTCAAATTCACGATTTTCTCGAAAAGTGGGTTTAAAAAAGGTTTTTTTAGGTTTTAGTGGGCAAAAGAAAATTAAAATGAATGAGCACTAATGATTTCATTGCTTTTTTTGATCGCCCAATTTGGTAAGGGTTGAGCCCCGAAAAAGGTTTGAGATTACCAATTTTTACAAATTCCCCGGGTTTTCTCGAAAAGTGGGTTCAAAAAGATTTTTTTTTGGTTTGAGTGACAAATGAAAAATAAACTTTGAACTACTAAATGATACATTGCTTTTTGTGATTTTTCCCCAAAATTGGCTAAGGTTTTGAGACCGGGGAAAGGGGAGATTACCAATATATTTCAAATTCACGATTTTTCGAAAAAAATTTGGGTTTTAAAAAGAGTTTTCTAGGGTTTTAATGAAAAATTGGGGAAAATAAACTAGATGACCTACTAAATATTAAAATTCCCCTTTTGTAATATCCCAATATTGGCAAAATTTGAGCACGGGAAAAATTTTTAAAATTTTTTAATAATAAACAAATTCACGATTTTTTTTTCGAAAAGTGGGTTCAAAATGAGTTTTCTATTTGAATGACAAATGGGAAAATAAAATGGATGAGCTACAACTGATACCTTCCCTTTTGTTTCAACCAATTTTGGCCAAAAACTTTTGAGCACGGAAAAAATTAAAAATTACTCAAATTTTTTCAAATTCACGATTTTCTCCGAAAAGTGGGTTCAAAAAGAGTTTTTAGATTTGAATGCCAAAAACAAGTAAACTAGATAGTAAAACTTTTTCCCCTTCCCCTTTCCCTAAACATCCCAATATTGGCCCAAAAATTTGAGCACGGGAAAAATTGAGATTAATCAATTTTGACAACTTCACGATTTTTTCGAAAAGTGGGTTTTAAAAAAAAGTTTTCTAGGTTTTAATTTACAAAAGAAGTAAACTGGGTGAGCTACTTTAAAGGGAAAATTTCCTTTTGGAAATCATCCCAAAATTTTGGGAAAGTTAAAACACGGGGAAAAAGGAAAACCCACTCAATTTTTACAAAAATTTACGATTTTTTACAAGAAGTGGCTCAAAAAGAGTTTTCAGGTTTGAATGACAAATCAAAGTAGACTCCCATGGTTTTTCTTTCCCGATTTCATTGCTTTTTGTAATCATCCCAAAAATTTTGGCCCCCAAATTGGAGAGGAAAGGAAAAGTTGAGTTAATGACATGATGAAAAGACAAATACAAGTTTAAAATTTAATGAGTACTAAAATGATACATTGTTTTTGGGGGTGTCCCAATTTTTGGCAAAGCCCAGAGCACGGGAAAAATTAAGATTACTCCCCAATTTTTTTTTCAAATTCACCCATTTTTTTTCGAAAAGGGGGTTCAAAATGGGGTTTTCTGGATTTTAATGGGCCAAACAAGTAAAATAGATTTAGCTATATATTTTTCCCTTCCCCTTTTGTAATCAAACCCAAAAAATTGGGGAAAATTAGAGCCCCGGAAAAGTTGAGATTACTCCCTTTTTACAACTTCAAAAGATTTTTCGAAAAATGGGGTTTAAAATGAGTTTTCCCAGGTTTGAATGAAAAAATGAAAGTAAACTGGTTGAACTCTAAAAATGTACATTTTCCCCTTTTTTTAAAACCCTCCCAAAATTGGCCCAAAATTTTTTTTGGGGCACGGAAAAGTTAAAAATTACTCAATTTTTTTCCAAAATTTACCCATTTTTTTCCTTTGAAAAGTGGGTTCAAAATGAGTTTTCTAGATTTGGAATGACATTGAAAGTAACTAGATGAGCTACTTACTATTACTTCCCTTTCGTAAATCATACCAATATTGGCTAATTATGAGAGCACGAAAAAATTAAATGTTTTTTGTGATTACTTAATTTTTACAAATTTGACGATATGCTCGAAAAGATGGATTCAAAATGATTTTCTCTAGGTTGAGTGACAAATGAAAGTAACTGAATGAGCTACTAACTGATACATTGCTTTTTGTGATTCGTCGCAATATTGGCTAAGTAGAGCAACGGAAAAGTTGGTTACTCAATTTTTACAAATTCACTATTTTCTCAAAAGTGGGTTCAAAATGAGTTTTTCTAGATTTGAATGACAAATGACAATAAACTAGATTGAGCTACTAACTGATACATTCCTATGTAATTACCCAATATTGGCAAAATTAGAAGCCACGCAAAGTTGAGATTTACTCAATTGTTTTGACTATATTCATCCATTTTTCGTCGAAAAGTGGGTTCAAAATGATTTTTCCTAGGTTTTGAATGAAAATTGAAAGTAAACTAGATGAGCTACTTACTGTTTACCTTCTCCTTTCCGTAATCTTCCAATATGGACAAGTGAGAGCACGAAAAAGTTGAGATTACTTCAATTTTACAATTCACACGATTTTCTAGAAAAGTGGGTTCAAAATGAGTTTTTTCTAGGTTTTTGAGTGACAAATGAGTAAACTGAATGAGCTACTAACTGATACATTGCTTTTTGTAATCGTCCCAATATTGGCAAAGTAAGAGCACGGCAAAGTTGAGATTACTCAATTTTTACAAATTCACGATTTATCTCGAAAAGTGGGTCCAAATGAGTTTTCTAGGTTGAATGGAAATTGAAGTAACTAGATGACCTACTAACTATTACAATTTCTCTTTCGTAATCATCCCAATATTGGCCAGTTAAGCACAGGAAAAGTTGAAATTATTTAATATTAACAAATTTCACGATTTTCTCGAAAGTAGGTTCAATGATTGTTCTAAAATGTTTGAAATGACAAATGAAAAGTAAACTGGATGACTACTAACTGATACATTCCTCTTTGTAATCATACCAATTTTTGGCAAAGCTTTTAAACACCCGGGAAAGTTAAGATTACCAAATTTTTTTCAAATTCACGATTTTCCTCGAAAAGTGGGGTTTAAAATTTAATTTTCTTGATTTTAAAGACAAATACAAGGGAAACCTAGATTTAGCTCTACTATTCCATTCCCCTTTTGGGAATCATTTCCCAAAAAATTGGCAAAGTTAGGGGCACGGCAAAAATTGAGATTACTCAATTTTTTAAAAAATTTGCGATTTTTCCCCCGAAAAGTGGGGTTTAAAATTGGGGTTTTTTAGGGGGTTGGGGTGACAAAAGAAAGTAAACGGGAAAGAGCTACTTACTGATCAAAATTTCTTTTTTGTGATCGTCCCAATATTGGGCCCAAAGGGGAGAGCAGGCAAAGTTTAGAAATTCTCAAATTTTTAAAATTCACGATTTTTCCCCGAAAGGGGTTCAAAAGGGGTTTTTTGGTTTTAAAGAAAATTTTTTAAATAAACTAGATGACCTACTAAATTATTTACATTCCCTTTTGTAATCATCCCCCAAAAATTGGGAAAGTTAGGCACCGGAAAAAATTAAAATTACTCAAATTTTTTTTAAATTTTTAAAGATTTTCCCCGAAAAAAGGGTTCAAAAAAGTTTTTTAGTTTTAAATACGAATAAAAGTTAAAATAGATGACCTACTTAAATATTACAATTTCCCTTTCGTAATCATCCCAAAATTGGGCAAAATTAGGCACCCGGGAAAGTTTTAGATTACTTCCCAAATTTTTTAAAAAATTGCAGGGATTTTTCGAAAAGTGGGTTTTAAAAAGATTTTCCCCCGGTTTGAGTTTACAAATGAAATAAACTGAATGAGGGTAGACTTACTGATAAAATTGCGGGGGGGTCGTCCCAAATAATTGGCAAAAGGGGAGAGCCGGCAAAGTTGAGATTACTCAATTTTTAAAAAATTCACGATTTTTTTTCGAAAAGTGGGTTCAAAAATTTTCTAGGTTTTAATGAAAGGAAAAAAAACAGATTACCCCTTTAAATAATTTCATTTTCCCCCCGTAATCATCCCCAAATATTGGCAAAGTTAGAGGGACGGGAAAGTTGGATTACTTCCCAAAATTTTAAAAAATTCACGATTTTCCCCCGAAAATGGGTTCAAATGAGTTTTTCTAGGTTTGAATGAAAATTGAAAGTAACTAGATGACCTACTACCTGATTACATTACCTTTCGTTATTATCCCAAAATTGCAAAGTTAGCGCCGGAAAGTTAAGATATTACTCAATTTTACAAATTCACGATTTTCCTCGAAAGTGGGTTCAAAATGAGTTTTCTAGGTTTGAATGTAAAATTGAAAGTAAACTAGATGAGCTACTTACTATTACATTCCCTTTCGTAATCATCCCAATATTGGCAAAGTGAGAGCACCACGAACAAATTGAGATTTACTCAATTTTTACAAATTCAACTATTTTTCTCGAAAAGTGGGTTCAAAATGAATTTTCTCAGGTTTGAGGTGACAAATGAAAGTAAACTGAAGCGAGCTACTAACTGATACATTGCTTTTTGTGATCGGCCAATATTGGCTAAGTTAGAGCACGGCCAAGTTTGGAGATTACTCAATTTTTAAAATTCATCACGGATTTTCTCGAAAATTGGGTATTCAAAATCAGTTTTCAGGTTTTGAATGAAAATTGACAAGTAAAACTAGAATGAGCTTCTTACTATTACATTCCCTTTCGTAATCATCCATATTGGCAAAACAAAAAAATGAGAGCACGAAATAGGTTGGATTACTTAATTTTTTTACAAATTTACGATTTTCTCGGAAAAGTGGGTTCAAAATGATTTTTCTAGGTTTTGAGAGGACTAAATTGAAAGTAAACTGAATGAGATACTAACTGATACAGTGCTTTTTGTGATCGTCCCAATATTGGCTAACGTTGGGCACAGGAAAAGTTTAATTACTCAATTTTTACAAATTCACGATTTTTCCCTCAAAAAGTGGGTTCAAAAGTGAGTTTTCTGTTTGAATGAAAATACAAGTTACTAGATGAGGGCTACTAACTGATTAAATTCCCTTATGTAAGTATCCCAATATTTGGGCAAAATTAGAGCACGGGAAAAGTTTGAGATTACTCAATTTTGACATATTCACACTTTGCTCGAAAAGTGGGTTTCAAATGAGTTTTCCTAGGTTTTGAAATGAAAATTTGAAAGTAACTAGATGAGCTCTTACTATTACATTCCCTTCGTATCAGTCCCATATGTGGCAAAGTGGGAGCACGAAACAAGTTGAGATACTCCAATTTTTACAAATTCAACAATTTTCTAGAAACAGTGGGTTCAAATGAGTTTTACTAGGTTTGAGTGACAAAGAAAGTACACTGATGAGCGACTAACTGATACATTGCTTTTGTGATCGTCCCAATATTGGCTAAGTTTGGAGCACGGCAAAGTTGAGATTACTCACTCAATTTTTCAAATTCCACGAATTTTCCTCGGAAAAGTGGGTCCAAAATGAGTTTTCTAGTTTGAAATGAAGAATTGAAGTAAATCTAGATGACCTACTAACTATTACATTCCTTTCCCGTAAATCATCCCCCATATTTTTCAAGTTAGAGCACGGAAAAGTTGAAATTATTTAATATGAACCAATTCACGATTTTTCTCGAAAGTGGGTTCAAAATGAGTGTTTCTAGGTTTTGAATGACAAATGAAAGTAAATTGGATGAGCTACACCGATACATTCCCTTTTGTAATCATACAATATTGGCAAAGCTAGAAGCACCTGGAAAAGTTAAGATTACTCAATTTTTAACAAATTCACGATTTTCCTCGAAAAAGTGGGTTCAATTTATGAGTTTCTAGATTTAATGTACAAACTCCAAGTAAACTAGATGCAGCCTACATAACTATTCCATTCCGCATTTCGTGTAATCATCATAGTATTGTGCAAAGTTAGAGCGACGCAAAGTTGAGATTACTAAGACAAATTTTAACAATCGCGATTTTCTCGAAAGTGGTTTCAAAATGAGTTTTCTAGGTTTGAGTGACAATGAAGTGTAAGTCTGTAATGAGCTACTCTCTTTTTACGCCCTATTACCTTGGTTCTTTTTGTGATCGTCCCAATATTGGCCAGGTGCGAGGCACGGCAAAGTTAGATTACTCAATTTTACAAATTCCACGATTGTTCCTCGGAAAAGTGGGTTCAAATGAGTTTGTTCTAGGCTTTGAATGAAAATTGAAAGTAAACTAGATGACCTACTAACTATTACATTCCCTTTTGGTAATCATCCCAATATTGGCAAAGTTAGAGCACCGGACAAAGTTGGAGATTACTCTCAATTGTTAACAAATTCAGATTTCTCGAAAAAGATGGGTTCAAAATGAAGTTGTTTCTTCTCTAAGGTTTAAATGAAAATTGAAAGTAAACTAGATGACCTACTACTATTACATTCCTTTCGTTATTATCCCGAAAAACTAACTGATACATTCCCTTTTGTAATCATACCAATATTGGCAAAGCTAGAGCACGGAAAAGTTAAGATTACTCAATTTTTTCAAATTCACGATTTTCACAAGAAGTGGGCTCAAAATGAGTTTTCTAGGATTGAATGACAAATGAAAGTAGACTCGATGAGTTACTTCCTGATACATTGCTTTTTGTAATCAACCCAATATCGGCAAAGTTGGAGCACGAAAAAGTTGAGATTACTCATGACATGGATTGAATGTCAAAATACAAGTAACTGCTAATGAGCTACTAACTGATACATTGCTTTTTGTGATAGTCCCAATATTGGCAAAGTGTAGATGCACGGAAAAGTTAGATTACTAAATTTTTACAAATTCACGATTTTTCCGAAAAGTGGGTTCAAAATGAGTTTTCTAGATTTGAATGACAAATGAAAGTAAACTGGATGAGCTACTTACTGATACATTGCTTTTTGTGATCGTCGCAATATTGGCAAAGTAAGAGCACGGAAAAGTTGAGATTACTCAACTGGATGAGCTACTAACTGAAAAATTATTTTTTTTTAAATGTCCCAATATTGCAAAAGTTAGAGCACGGAAAAGTTGAGAAAACAGAATTTTTCAATTCACGATTTTCTCGAAAGTGGGTTCAAAATAAATTTTCTACTCTTGAATGACAAATGTAAGTAAACTGATGAGTTTCTAACTGAACATTGCTTTTTAATGTCCCAATATGGCTAAATTGAGCACGGAAAAGTTGAGAATACTGAATTTTTACAAATTCATGATTTTCTCAAAGTGGGTTCAAATGAGTTTCTAGGTTTGAATGACCAAATAAGTAAACTGAATGAGCTACTTACTGATACATTTCCTTTTGTAATCAATATTGGCAAACTTAGAGCAACGAAAAATTGAGATAACTCAATTTTTACAAAATCACGATTTTCTCGAAAAGTGGGTTCAAAATGAGTTTTCTAATTTAATGACCAATACAAGTAAAAAAAAATAGTGAGCTACTACTATTTTATTCCTTTTCGTAATCATCCCCAAATTGGGTAAGTTAGCACGAAAAGTTGAGATTACTCAATTTTTACAAAACCCAAAATTTTTTCGAAAAGTGGTTTTAAATGATTTTCTAGGTTTGAGTGACAAAAGAAAGAAAAAATGAATGGCTACTAAATGTCATTTCTTTTTGTGATCGTCCCCCTATTGGCTAAGTTAGACACGAAAAAATTGAGATTACTCATTTTTTTCAAATTCACGATTTTCTGAAAAAGTGGGTTTTAAAATGAGTTTTTTTAGGTTGGAGTGACAAAAAAATAAAATGAATGAGCTCTAAATGATACATTGCTTTTTGGATCGTCCCAAAATTGGCAAGCTAGACCCGGAAAAGTTAAAAATTACTCATTTTTACAAATTTACGTTTTCCGAAAAGTGGGGTTTAAATGAGTTTTTAGATTTTAATACAAAAACAAGTAACTAGATGAGCTACTACTATTCCATTCCCTTTCGAATCCCCCAATATTGGCTAAGTTAGAGCCGAAAAGTTAGATTACTCCAATTTTTTTTAAATTCTGATTTTCTCGAAAGTGGGGTTTAAAAAGTTTTCTAGGTTTGAATGCAAAGAAAGTAAACTGAAAGAACTGCTAACTGTTTGCTTTTGTGATCGTCCCAAAATTGGCTAAATTAGAGCACGGGAAAGGGGAATTACTCAAATTTACAAATTCACGATTTTCTCGAAAAGTGGGTTTTAAAATGATTTTTTATTTTTTTGAAAATTTA
>JANFPS010000050.1:0-86657 GCA_024703675.1 Drosophila nebulosa
AGTTCGTTATAGAAAACCATAGACACCACACAAGATGTAAGCAAGAAGCATAATCTTGCCCATCAGCAGGGTAGAGTGTTTTTCTTTAACCCGTCAGAGCAAGGATCAAACAGGGAATGCGGGCAGTACAGTTTCTTTTCTCCGGCGTCATGGCCGCCTGCGTCCTGATGTCCGGATGTGCCCATCATCCGCCCGCTCCTGCCCCTGCCACAACAACGACGCTCTCTCTTGCGGCCCCCCAACATGGAGATTTTGGGCATTATACCCTTGCCCTGACATGGCAGCCGGGCTTCTGCACCGGACCTGAGGGCTCTAGCTGTCAGGCAGATCAGCCCCAAACCCCTCTCATTGGGCTGCATGGGCTTTGGGCCTCCCGCCCGTCTGACCTGATAAAGGCACAGGTTCCAGTAACCACCTGGTGGCGCAAAGGATGCAGCCTGTATGAGGGCGATGCAGCCTCTCCGCCCCCCACTTTTTCCAAGGCGCTGTCTCACCGTCTGTCAGAGGTCGTCGCCCATACACATTCTGATCTTGTGGCGCACGAATACAGCAAGCATGTGCATTGCTTCGGCATGGACGGAGAGCAGTTTTTCTCGGTTGCGTCCCAACTGCGAGATCGATTTGAACAACTTCCCTCCGCCCACCATCTGACCACTGAGTCAGGAATGGTTATCGAGAAGGCCGACCTGACCAGACAGATTGAAACTGACACAGGCCCCCTGCCCGAACGGGGTGTGCAGTTTCAGTGCAACAAGACGCCTCAAGGACAATCCGTACTCGCCCAGATCTGGTTTACGCTCAAACCCGATTCTCTTTCCAGTTTTCCCAAAACCGATGCGTTCATGAGCAGCCCTCAGGTTCAGGATACCTGCCCTGCGCGCTTCCTTGTTCCCCAATGGGGCAACTGACGGATCACACTTATAGACAGCCGCAGCACTTACGCAGAACAGGCCCGTCTTTCTGTAACCATCTGGTCAGGATGTGTGTCAGCACAGCCACTGAGATAAGGACCATTCAATGCATAGTCGTGGATGTCTCGGTATTCTCCTGCTTCTGGGCATTGCGGTCCTTTTTTCAACAGACCGTAAAAATATCAATCTCCGCACCGTTCTGAGCTGCCTGCTGGCTCAGGTGGCTATCGGCCTGCTGGTTCTGCGCGTGCCTGTAGGCCAGCAGATTTTGTGGGCTCTTTCCCGCTTTGTCACCAGCATCCTTGCCTGCGGCGATGAAGGAGCCCGGTTCCTTTTTGGCGCACTGGCCAGTGACAAAATGGACACTGTCTTCCCACATGATGGCTTTGTGTTTGCCTTCAGGGTGCTGCCCTCCCTTGTTTATGTCAGCGCCCTGATCGCTATCCTGTTTCATGTGGGGGCCATGCAGGTCTTTGCCCGCGCAACCGGAAAAGTATTGCAAAAGGCCCTTGGCACCTCGCCCGTTGAATCATTTGGTGCGGTTATCACAATCTTTATTGGCCAAAGTGAGCTGCCGGTTGCCTTAGGGCCTTATCTGCGCACCATGGCCCCGACCGAACTTTTCAGCGTACTGTGCAGCGGGGCGGCATCAGTGTCAGGGGCAACGCTGGTTGGCTATGTGGGCCTAGGCGTGCCTGCTCATTATCTGGTGGCAGCCTCCTTCATGGCCATTCCCGGCGGGATGATGTTCGCAAAAATTCTGGCCCCACGCGCAGCCGGCAGCCCGGTTGATACGCTGGCCGCCGGGCGTTCATCCTATAATCACGCTTTTTTTGAAACCATTACCGAAGGCGCATTAAAAGGCACCAAAACAGCAGTGGCCGTGGCGGCCACACTGGTTGCCTTCATCGGGCTGATTGCCCTGGTTAACAGCGGATTTCAGGCCTTGGGGCCGTTGATCCATATGCCTTTTCTGTCTCTGGAATATCTGTTTGGCTTGCTGTTCTCCCCCATAGCGTGGCTTCTGGGCGTTCCGGCAGGTGAATGCAGTATTGTGGGCTCCGTTCTGGGACTGAAGCTGGTCATCAACGAATTTGTTGCTTACCTGCATCTTAGTCCTTCGCTTCAGAACGGGGCTCTCTCAGCACGCAGCGGGGCTATTGCCGCCTTCGCGCTCTGCGGTTTTGCCAACTTGAGCTCCATTGGCATCCTTGTGGCAGCGTTTGGCAGCCAGTGCCCGGAAAGGCGTGCTGAACTGGCGCGTATCAGCGCGCGTGCCGTGCTGGCGGGCATGTTGTCCAATTTCATGAGCGCCGCTATTGCAGGCATCATTCTCTTGTAAGACCATACGCCAGCACCAGAGACGGAGACAGTTTTGGACCGGCAGAAACTTATTATTGATACAGACCCCGGACAGGATGATGCCATTGCCATCATGCTGGCTCTGGCATCCCCACAGATTGACCTGCTGGGCATTATTGCCGCAGCCGGAAATGTCTCTGTAGAACAGACCGCCGAAAATGCCTGTAAAATCCTTGAACTCACTAAACGGCAAGATATCAAGGTTTACAAAGGCTGCCCGCGCCCTATCCGTCGCGCTCCCATTACGGCCGCACACGTGCATGGCCAGACCGGGATGGACGGACCAGATCTCCCCACTCCGCGCCATGTGCCAGAAAAGCAGCACGGCGTAACGTTTCTTCTGGAAGCACTTGCCGCTCATCCGGCCAACAGCATTACCCTTGTCACCATTGGCCCCATGACCAATCTGGCTACAGCCCTGATTCAGGCACCGGAAACGGTGGGACGGCTGAAGCAGGTTGTTGCAATGGGCGGTGCCTGGTCTGAGACAGGCAACATTACACCGGCAGCCGAATTCAATGCCTTTGCAGACCCTGATGCCGCGGCCATCGTGCTGAATAGCGGTTTGCCGCTCACTCTGGTGCCGCTGGATATCACCCACAGTTTTCTGATCACACCTGATCGACTGGAAGCGCTGGCGGCCCTCACAGGCCAATGCGCCAGAGCGGCCCATGCCATGCTGAATTTCTCCGCGCGCTTTGACCTGAACAAATATGGCTGGCCGGGTGCCCCGCTGCATGATCCCTGCACGGTAGGGTACGTGCTGGCTCCCCATCTCTTTGCCGGCAAAAAGGTCAACGTAGAGGTAGAAGTTGCAAGCTCGCTCACGCTGGGCGCAACAGTTGTAGATTGGTGGCAGGTGACAGAGCGCCCCGCCAACGCCACTTTCCTTCGCTCGGTGGATGATTCTGGCCTTTGGTCCCTCATTCTGGAAGGTCTCTCTCGCCTCCCCTAACCCGGAGACATCATTTAGAAAGGAAGAATTGAGGGAACATGTTCCCTCCCCTGCCCCTTTCAAAGCTTATTTTGAAAGAGGCTTAAGGTGCCAGATCATTTCCACCGCCGGGCAAACACCCTTCAGGCCGCCCTCAACGTCTTCGCGTTCCAGAATTTCAAGCTCATAAGAAGCTGCGTAAAGCTGCCGCACTTCCTCCTCTCCCACTGAAAAAGGAGGGCCCTTCCGAACCGCCTGCTCATAATCCAGAGTAATCAGCAGTTGAGGAGCCGCTTGAGTGATGGAAACAATGTGGGCTGCATACTTATGGCGCGTAGCTTCAGGTAATGCGATCAGGGCCGCCCGATCATATACCGCACTGACGCCCCCGAGTTCCTGTGCCGTGAGATCAAAAACATTCCCGACATAAACCCGGAGCTTACCGGCTTCAAAAGTTACGCCGCCATCCCACTCTGTCACGCTCGGCGCATAACCCAGTTCCTGAAACAGACTTTCAACGGCAATACGGCTCAGTTCCACGCCCACTACCATCATACCCTGAGTGAGCAACCAATGGATATCCAGGCTTTTCCCGCACAAAGGAACAAAAACGCACGCGCCTTTCTTCAAATGCAGGGATGAGAAATATCGAACAAGAAATGAATGCGGCGTTGGCTCATGAAATCCTATCTGGTTCTGTTCCCATTTTTTCTGCCAGAAAAGTTCGTCCACCGCTTCTTCCTTAACGCGTCCTGTTTCTTCATCATGATACCAGCCACCTTCCGGTATCAGCAAGCAAACTGGCTTGCCTGGCAATCCGCGATGTGACGATATTTTCTGACCGGACACTCTTTGCGGTTCTACACTGGCACGGGCGCATCTTCCCGCAAAAGCCGTTGTTTCTTCAAATCTACCCAGAAAGCGGCCGGAATGGGAAAGCTGAACCATTCAAGGTTTTGCTCAAGTTGCGCCAAAGTGCTGGCCCCGGCGCAGAAAGTGGGAACAGCAGGATGCGCAACAACAAACTGTAAGGCCGCTGCGGGCAGCGGCACGCTATGATCCCGACACACCGCCTCTATTCTGGCAACACGCTCCAGAATATGTTTGGGTGCTGGGGCGTAATTATATTTAGCGCCCTCTACCGCACCTTTTGCCAGAATACCGGAGTTGAAACCGCCTCCAACCAGCACGGCCACATCCCGCTCCTCGCACAGAGGCAAGAATTCCTCCAGAGCATCCTGTTCCAGCAAGGTGTAGCGGCCCGCCAGCAGAAAACAGTCAAAATCCCGCTGTTTAAGCGCTTCGTGGCAAACCTCCCACTCATTCACCCCAACTCCGATCGCCTTGACCACACCTTCTGAGCGTAATTGCTCTAAAGCCTTCCAGCTTCCTTCCATTGCGGTCCGAAAAACCTCTGGTTGAGCCTCTCCTTGAGTAAAACGATCGATATCGTGAATAAAAACGACATCAATCCGCTCCAGCGCCAGCCGCTGCAAGGAATCTTCAATGGACCGCATGGTGCCATCGTAGGTGTAATCAAACGTCATTTTGTTAGGGGCTGCATTTTTCCACGGAAAAAACTCGATCTCCGCCCGCTTGGCGGCTGAAAGCCGTCGTCCGACTTTGGAGGACAGTATAAAATCATCCCTGTTTTTCCAGCGCAGGGCTTGTCCCAGCCTCAGTTCCGCCAACCCATGCCCATACATGGGGGATGTATCGTAAAATCGCACTCCTGCATTCCACGCCCGCTCTATCATGGCCTGGGCGCTTTCCTCGCCTACTTCCTGGGCGAAATTACCAAGAGGCGCTGTCCCGAAAGCAAATGCTGTTACATCCAGCCCACTACGGCCAAACGCACGTTTTTCCTGAGGATGCATACTCTTTTCTTCCTTTTGCAGAAGTTATTATTTTTGAAAATTTTCCCGATACTGTCCTTTGATCAAAGCCTCTAAATGGCGGTCTCATCAGGAAAAGTAAAAGCGTGCATACGCCTCGGCATGGAGCCTTGACTCCGTCTGGCAAGCAGCCTGAGAGCCAAGCCCCCTTCTTCATCCAAAGAAAAATGCACTATCTGGTTAGATATATTTCCTATTAAACTAGATCAATATCCACCCGTTCCCGCTCACAGGGAAATGTTCATTATCTGCCTTGGCGCTCCAGCGCGCGAATGAGTTTTTGGAACCAGAGATAGCTCTGCTTTTTTACTTCAAATAGAAAAGACAGATAAAAATACTGTTCTTAAAAAAACTCTGCCCTCTTTTTTAATCGCAGGACATTTTCAGACAGTTCATCTGGCGCGCCTTACCTAACAAAGCACAGCCAGATACACCATTACAGACAGGTTACCCCGAGACAGCCGCTTTCAAACGTTCTGGCCGAAAACCGGTTGCAACCACGTACAGTTCACTTGAATCCTTACGGCTTGCTGGCGGCTTGGCATGACGCACCTGCGTAAAAGCCTGCTTGAGCGTATCAAGCATCTCTTTCTCTGACCCGCCCTGAAAGACCTTGGCAACAAAGCCACCGCCCTCCGCCAGAATTTCAAAGGCGAAATACAAGGCTTCCTGCGCCAGACCAATAATCCGCATATGGTCTGTCGGTCCGTGCCCCGTTGTGTTGGGGGCCATATCAGACAGCACCAGATCAGCCTTGCCATCCAGCAGGGATGTCAAGCGTTCGGCCATTGTCGGATCGGTAAAGTCACCTTCAATAATTTCCGCCCCGGCCACAGGATCAACTGGCAGAAGATCCACCCCGACCACCCGCTCCGCTCCGCGTTTGACAATTACCTGTGTCCATCCACCGGGTGCCGCCCCCAGATCAACAACCCGCATACCGGGTTTGATGAGATGAAAGCGATCATCCAGTTCAATCAGCTTGAACGCCGCGCGTGAGCGCCATCCCTGCTTGTGCGCAGCCTGCACATACGGATCATTCAACTGCCGCGCCAGCCAGCGCTGCTGCGCAGTGGTACGCCCACGCGCCGTGCGGAGGGAAACAGCCTTTGTGCGCAGCGTACGCGGCGCATCTGAATCGTCCTGGCTTATGCCAACGCCGGGAGTAGCGCTGCTTTTGCGCGCACGACCGGGTACACGCAAAGGCTGGTTGGTCCGGCCACCGCCGGGTTTATGCTCGCTCATGATCCTGTCGCTTGGATAGAGTGCTGAAAAGGTATGGGGCCAAGCATGGGAGAACGCTGGTACCGCCGTGGTGGCAGCCCAGCCTTCCGGATCATACGCAGAACCATGCCGTCTCTTAACCCACGATCAGCCACAATGATATCTTCAATAGGCCACGTCTCGTGAATGGCCTCAAAAATGGCACAGCCCGGCAGCACAAACAACGCGCGGTCCGGCCCGATGCACGGATGCTTTTCAATCCCGTGCACGCCCATTTTTTGCAGCATCCGCACAGCGCGCCGCGCACTGGCGGAGGGCAGCAAGGAGCCATCAACAGCCGCACGCGCATAGCGTGGCAGATTGAGCACAAGGCTGGCCAGCGTCGTCACTGTGCCGCTCGTGCCGATAAAGCGTGTCTGCCGCCGCCTGATTTCCGGCCCGATACGATGCACGCTTTCAAAATGCTGCAAGGACTGCCGAATATAGGCGACCATCTCCTTATAACAGCCAGCATCATGGCTGCTGCCCGGACCAAACTGCTCGGAGAGCGTAATAACGCCAATCGGCAGGCTCAGATACCCGATCAGTTCCTGCACCTGCCGGAAAGGATCAACCCTCACCCACGCAATTTCGGTCGACCCTCCACCAATATCGAACAGCAACGCACGATTACGCGGCGGGCCAAACCGTGGATTATGAATGAGGTTGGCGCAGCTCTCCACTGCCAGGCACGCCTCCTCCCGCCCGGAAATGATTCTGATGTCAAATCCGGTTTCTGCCCGCACACGATCCAGAAAAACCGAGCCATTTTCCGCCCGGCGGCAGGCTTCCGTCGCCACCGCCCGAATATCCTTCAGTTGCCGCCGCCCTACACGGTCCGCACAGGTGCGCAGTGCATCCAGCGTTCGTTCCATGGCAGTCTCGGCCAGCCGGCCTGTATGATGCAGGCCTTCGCCCAGCTTCACCATACGGCTATAGCTGTCCACTACCCGAAAACCACCAGATGTCTGGGCCGCCACCATCAGGCGGCAGTTGTTGGTTCCCAGATCAAGGGCCGCAAAAAGATCGTCCTCATTATGGCGAGGATAAGAAGAAGCGAAGACAGGTCTGCCCGGGCGGCCGGCCCAGGGGGGGATGTGATCCATCTGTCCGGTCCTATCAGTTAAAAGGTTGTTACAATGTTAAGATCTATTTTTGGGGAGTGACGCCGAAGGAGCAAGACAAATATGCATCAAAATCAGAATTCTTTTTGCATTCCCTCTTGCACGCCCCATTTCCCGGTGGTAGGAGAGCCTCACCGACGCGGAAGCCGACGCTAACGGTTTCCAGAAATCTCCTTGCTGGGAGATAGTTTAGCGGTAGAACTACCGGCTCTGACCCGGTCAGCCCTGGTTCGAATCCAGGTCTCCCAGCCAATCACTCCCAGACAATATAATCGCTGCCTCATAAGACGTTTTAGATGTTAAGATCTGATATGGTCTTGCGTGATGAGTTCCTTAATCGGTCAGGCGATGCCTCTACGTCATTTTTATACCCCATTTGCTTTCCCTGTTTTTCAGCTTTGACACAAAAGCATCCCTCCCCTTCATCATAGAACTTTTTGTCTTTATGGTTGGAGGGATCAATCAGGCTCTTGTAATATATCTGGTGTTCTGAACACCTCACGCAATACAATCAGGCAACCAGCCCACGGGATCCCCTTGGAATGATGTCTTCTGCGCGTTTTCATCAGACCATTCCTGAGCCCCAGTCATCAGTGGCCAGATGATAGGGAGAGCACGTTGTCCGCACATAATCCTCCATCCTCCTCCTCGTGTGTATCCGAGAAACAGACACCTGCACTTGAGGCCGAGATCCCGCACATTCTGGTTGTGGAAGATGACCCGGAAATCTGCGGTCTGCTCCAGCGCTACCTCAAACGTTTAGGGTATCAGGTTTCGACCGCCGTCACGTTGGCCGAGGTGATGGCCGTTCAACTGTTCTACGGCGCACAACCTCCCCTGTTACACTCCCGGCCGCAGACCAGACGCTCCAGTATCGCTTTGATAACTGGCTGTTTGAACCTGCCAAGCGCGCTCTATACGCTCAAACAGGCATCCGCATTGCCCTTACCGGCTCTGAAACCGATCTCTTGCTCATTTTCTGCCAGAATGTACAACGCGTCTTCCCGCGTGAGGAGCTCCTTGCCCGTATGCATGGAGAAGAAAAAAACGTGGATTCACGCGCCATTGATCTTCTGATCAGCCGGCTACGGCGCAAATTGTCTCATCAGGGCCGTCAGCTTGAACTCATTCGCACCATCCGCGGAGATGGATATATTTTTGATCCCGACACCATCAGATCATGAAGCTACGCCTGAGGTTTTACCCTCGTTCCATCTATGGCCAGATGGTCATGCTGGTTTCGCTCAGCATGTTCATTACCCTGAGCATCACTTCATTTCTGCTTTTTCTCTTTCGGCCTGACATCCCTCCCCTTCCTCATGGTCCATGGACAAATGCCCTCGCCATAGAAACAGGGATTCAAGCCCTGCAGGCGGCCCCGCCGGAAAACCGTGCCCGCATTGCAAAAAATATCTCAAACGCCGACATTACGTTCGTTATCGGGCAACCTTTCCTGTGCCGGGAATTCCCTCCAAACCCGATCACAAACTCCATGAAACGGATCCTTGTTCTACGGCTCAACCTGTACGAACGCGATATCGAGACCAAAAACTGCGCACCTGACACAAGGGGCAACCCATTCACTTACATCTCGCTCCCTCGGGATAACATCAGCGTTCGTGTTTACGATCACCCTCCGCTCCATTTCCATCACATCATGCGGCTGACCATGCCGCTCACCATTTCCCTGCTCTCTCTCCTGGCCATCATCCTGCCCCTCACATTCTGGAGCATCTGGCATATCAGCCGCCCGTTACGGAACATTGCAGCCAGCGCAGATGCTTTTGGCTATGATATTTCGCCCGCCCCCATACCCATACAAGGCCCAACAGAGGTCAGACGCCTGACACATGCCTTCAACCGCATGCAGGCGCGCATTGCCGCGTCAGTGGACGAGCGGACACGCATGCTCATGGCCATAGGGCACGATCTTCGCACCCCCCTTACACGCCTTTTCATGCGACTGGAGCTGGGGGGAGAAGAAGCCTCCCCTGAAGCCATGCATCATGACCTCACACTCATGAAAAAAATGCTGAATGGAGCACTCTATTTTCTGAAGGAACAGACAGAAGCCGAGCGCGCGGAAAATGCAGACCTTAGCTCTCTCCTTGAAAGCCTTTGTCTGGAATACAGCGCCGTAGGCCAGAATGTCACTTATACCGGCCCTTCCCACCTGACATGCATTTGCCAGGCCACAGCGCTTGAGCGCGCCGTCAGCAATCTTATTGAAAATGGCCTGAAATACGGCACACATGTTGATGTGTATCTGCATGAAGAAAAAAATCATGCCGTGATTGATGTCAAAGATAACGGGCCGGGTATTCCAGATACGCTGCAGCCCTCTGCCCTTCTTCCGTTTTACAGGCTGGACCCTGCACGCGCCTCAGATGGTGGACTTGGTCTTGGCCTCTCCATTGCTGACGCCATTATTGCCCGGCATCATGGCCATTTATCTCTCAGCAATATCCAGCCCAGAGGCTTTCAGGCACGCATTGTCCTGCCGCTTCGGCTGGATCGCCTTTAACAGCCCTTTTTCAGCCTGCAGAGCAATGATCGCTCTACAGGCTGAAAATCCGCAACGCAGAATTCACTGCACTCCATTTTCAAAACGCGGCCAATTATCCACAATTTCGTGGAGAACCTTGGCCGCTACCCGATATCCGTTCTCCAAAGCCTGCGCTTCTCCCGAGAACGTATCATTCGCAGACTGTACGGCTGTCTGCCCCGGAGCCTGCTCCGTATAATTGGAAGCACTGCGAGAGATCAGAACCCGATTGATATCTGCACGTCCGGCATGTGTCAGGCGTTTCATGGCCTCCATGATACCGGCATCTTCCATGTTACTTTCAACAAACCGGCTCTGGTTCTGAGTAAGCATTTTGACCCAATCCCGCGCATATTGTGTCATGATCTTGCCATGCCAGAAGGCATCCGCAGCAAAATCACCGCCCACAACAACGCTCGGCATCTGTTTGGCAGCTTTGGTAACCCGGCGTTTCCGTTCTGCCTGCAAAGCGGGAGAATCTTCCAGCGCCAGATCTTTGGTGAGATCGTAAGCCCATTTCACCAAAGCGGGGTTAAGCTTGTAGCTCATGGCATGGTCAATACTGCCATCCGGGCTATCACTGCCTGAGGTAATATACTGGTTCGGTTTTTCAGCCGTAATCATGTAATACCCGTAAGGCCAACTCTTGGGTGCCTCCCGCGGGTCAATATATTTGCTGATATCACTGACAACATAGTCAGCCCAGGAAACCGAACCAACGGAGGCGACCTGCTGATCAAAACCGGAAATGGCAGACACAACCCAATAAGCTTTGCTCAGATCAAACCGCGGATCAAACCCCAAAGCCATCACCGAGGATGCCGCTGGCGAGAGCGTTGTGCCTGTTACCACATAAAGAATGTGATGAGCAGGATCCGTGTAAATGTCATGCACACCGGCCGGGAACGCTACTTTCTCGTTCAGCTTTTCTCCTTCAACCCAAGGCTGAAACTCGCCTGCCCGGTCCCCGCTATCCTGACCTATTTCATAAGTTGTCAGCACGACGGCCCGAATGTCCCACGGCTTGCCTGTAGCCTGCTGGGGCGTTGACGGCGTAGCGCATCCGGCAAGTAAGGCGGCCCCAAACAAGGCCGCAGACGAACGGAATAAAGATCTCATGGGGTATTCTCCGGAACAGAAGGAATATGGGCGCGATAGCGATCCCAATGTGCGATGAGTTCAGCGATAACAGGGGCGCCTGCTCGCTCATTGTTATCAAAGGCGGCTACCTGCCCCGGTCCTTCATCACCCATGGACTGCGTGATGGACATATGGGGCGGCGGCATACTGAAATTGCTCCCCGAGCGCAACACCATGATACGGCCGGGATCAATGTAACCGAAGCGCGCCAGCAACCGCATTTCTACCTGATTGGTCTGGCTTTCCTCATTGGTCATGACAAACTGACCCTGGTTTTTAGTCCATAAACGAACCCAGTCTTCGGCCCACTGGTTGCGCTGTGCGCCATGCCAGTAACGCAACGCCCCTAATGTCTCGCCTTCCAGAATAACCGGAGGCCTCTGGGCGTTTGGGTATCCAGCCCAGTGCGTCCGCCGCTCCGCCAGCACAGGATCATCGCGCAGAGGCACATTGCGACTGATAGTATAGGCCCAGTGCTCCAAGCCCCGGTTGAGCGGGTATGCTTTTGTCAGTTCTGCTACATCGGTAACTGAACCATAATGATTGGGATCATTGGGAAGCGTATTGGGTTTCTCCGCCCCGATAGCGTAGAGACCATATGGCCAGCCTTTTGGGATGGCACGATCATCTATTTCCCGCAGCGCATCTCCATCAACCACCCAGCGCGCCCAAGCCACACTTCCTGCAGAGGCCACATTGGGGTTAACACCGGAAATCCCCGTAAAAATCCAGTAGGTATGATGAAGGTCAAAATGTGGATCTAGCGCCAAAGCAGCCAGATCCGTCACACCATCCTTCAGGACAATTCCATAAACCCCGTCCGAATTACGCCGCAGGATCTGCGTTGGAATTCCGGCTACAGGCACACGCTCGTCCAGATGGTGGCGCTCCACCCAGAACTGATATTCACCCGGAGCGTCGCCCGTATCTGTGCCATTTTCCCATCCGGCCACCACAATCACCTTTGGCTCCAGCTTGGGCGGGGCAGCACCAGCAGATTGCGTTGCCAGTATGGTCGTTGTGGCCAACACACCCCACAACGCCAGTGTTTTAAACGCACGTTCTCTTTTATGCATTCTTCAACTTCCAATAACTCATTCATTTTAGAGTCGGAACAAGATAAAAAGAAGGATTTTCCCTCATCCTTTCCGAAAAAACTTTCTCTTTTTGTAAGGAAGAGGCCTTTAAACTTGACCTTAAAGTCTGGCGGTGTCTCACCATCCCGGAAACACCGCCATTTTTTACACGTATCAGAATGCGAGTGAGACAGTGCCTGTCATATTAAAACGCGGGTAGAGATAGTATGTCGGAGACCCGCTTGCAGAAATAGCGCTGCCGTAAATACCCGTTGCCGCATGAGCATTGTTGGTCAGGCCGTAGGCTCCTGTGCGGACAAAACTGCCGGTGATATTGTTGAAGTTCAGACGGAACGTTGGCGCTTTAACAAAACCAAAACTTGGGAAATGGTAACCAACGGTAATGGAATCCGTGAAATATCCTGGAATTTTCTCATCATTCATGAACGTTGTATATTGCGCGGATGTATAATGCACAGCAAAGTTGCCAAAGAACTTTCCGTCATCATACGTCAGGCCAATATTCGCCAGCACATGCGGCGCCATGACCGCCCTTTTCCCTTTAGTGGGCAGATAATCAGCAACAGTGGTGCCGTTCAGCAAGCCTGTGGTGGGCAGGTTTGAGTCCATCGTGGCGTTCAGATACTCAATGGACGCATAGGGGCTGAAATGATGAATGGGGTGCGCGGCAATCATGGCGTCAAATCCGCGCGCTGTCTGGTTCCCTGCATTGATGGTGGTGCTGATAGCCTGATTGTTCACATACACACTGGTTGCGACCAGACGGTTAGTGATGGAATAGTTAAACAGGCTCAGGTCCGCCATCAGGTATTTATTGTCAAAACGCCAGCCGAGTTCTTCCTTGATCAGATACTGAGGCTTCGCGTTGTAGGGATTGCCCACATAGCTGCCTGTCTGCGCATCAAACACGGAAGACAGAGATCCCGGATCTGGCATACGGTAATCCCCTTCCGCATTGATATAGATCTGGTTGTGATCATCAATCTTGTAGCCGATCCCCAACTGAGGAAGCGGGACAACAGTGTTTTCTGCCGTACGCGGCGCAGAGCTGGCATAATTCCGGCTCCACCGATTGATCATAGAAACCTTGAACCCGGCGTTCACTTCCAGCCGGTTATCCAGATAACGGGCCACATCACGCACAAAGAGCGAATGGTTATACCAGCCTGAATCTCCCTGATACGGCATGTAGCGGGAACCGTTCTGATAAAACCCAGTGCCAGCCGCATAAGGGAAATTCTTGTTCCCGTTTTCTGTCGCAATCGAATACAGGTTGTTTACCTGGTTATCCTGATAGTCGAACCAATATCCGAGAGAAAACGTATTGTGACGATCAATCTTGTAGCTCAGTTCCGCAACCGCCCCGGCGTGAGGACGATACACGCTATAGTTTGACGTCGCTGGCACACTTCCACTCAGCGCCGCACCATCCGGCCCGAGCGTTACAGGCGTTGTCGTCGCGTTAAAAAGAGAGCCGTTGTAGGAATAACCGCCGTTATAGACATAGTACGGTTTGAAATCGAACGTGAACTTCTTGGGCAAGACAAGATGCACGGGCGCAGTAATAAAAAACTGGTCCCACATATTCCCTACCAGCCCCACGTAGCGGGATGGATTGGCAGGGTTGTATTCGGATGTGTAGGAAAAAGTGCCGCGCCCGTTTTTCTTGTCAAAAAACTGCTGTGATGTCGGATACAGCGGCATGGACGTAAACTGATGGTTCCAACTGGCGAACAGATCAATAAAGGACCCGTTATCGAAATCTTTGCGTGCCCCGAAATCCAGATGGCGTCTTTCGTTCGTGCCCGGCCCAATCCAGTTACGAGCATGTTCATGCGAGAAGGACAGATATCCCCGCACGCCGCTGTTCCCAATGTCACCACTGTTCACGCGCAGAAACTCGCGTGACATGTTATTGGTGCCATAGGAAAAATCCATCATGCCGCCAAATTTGTGGTCCGGCGTAATGGTTCCGGCGTCCATGACACCCGCAGCGGCAGACGTCACAGGCAGATTGATTTCGGCTGATCCAGGGGTGATGCTCACATGATCCAGATTTTCTGAATCGACGTTCTGGTTCAAATAATACGCTGTGGCCACAGGCACGCCATTCAGAAGAATACCCATATCTGAATCGGTCAGACTGCGGATATTGATGGCTCCACCCAGAATACCGGAAGAATCATTTGTCGAGACGCTTACACTCGGCAGGTTTTTCACCAGATCCAGCGCCGTATTGGTTGGGCTCTGCATGGCGATAAAACGCTTGGTAACGGTCTGAACCGCACGGGGCGCTGTTTCGCGCCGCATCATGCCGCCCCCACCGGCACGATTGACAGCCACTTCCACTTCTTCACCCGCCTGACTCCTTACCGGCCCCGACGGACGATGGGTAGGCTGCGCCGCTCGCACTGTTCGCGCTTTATGAGGAGACGCAGACGCATGCCCTTTTGAGGCTGAATGAGGAAGAGGAGCCGCGTAGCCATACTCGTAGAACAAAAAAGTACTGCTAAGGATGGCAGCGACGAACCGACCGTGACGTGTTTTTAGAGTGATCATTGTGCTGCCCTTGGTGAGAAACCGTTTGCATGGCTGCTTGAGCGAAAAGCAGCAGAAAGAAAAGCGTCTCCGTAACAATTAACAACTTTTCGTGATCATTGTTGCGCACTTGCACACCTTGCAAGTGAGAGACGTGGCTTTCTGCGTGGTTTTTTCAGTTCGATTTCGCAACAGACAGATCATCTCTTGAACCCAACAAAGAGAGCAAGAATAAAAATTGCATTTTTCCGTTCTGAAATTTAGAGCGGAACACGCTTATTTGTTCGTTTTATTTCTTTAATACCTTTCCCGATCTTATTTTTAATTACTTGTAAATGTCAAATATTACAAAATACTTATTAAATTAATATTTATAATTGGACGTTTCTTCTTTTTATTATGCGTGTCTAAATTTTTTATTATTTAATTTCTCAACCAATACCTCTCACGTCGCGTTCATAAGGGAATGACATCCCCCTCTTCCTAAAAAGCCGCCTGTCCTTTTGTTAACCAGAAATTCATATTAGATGGTGAAATTTTATTACCCTTCTCCCCTCTCTTGACATGCTCCCGTTGCGTTGAGACAACCCTCGGGTGACTAAAAAGATCTTTCGTTCCATATCTGCCACGTCCCGTTCCGATGCCTGTCAGGGGATCGTGTTACACGCACGCTGTCATTCTGATCTGGATATCAGACGTTCATTTTGCTGCCTGCCGACAATGGGCTACACTATTGACTTTGCTTTCTGGCAACCATCACCATGCCAGCCAGTTTAGAAATACAAAGAGGCCAATGCAGACAGAAAGAAAGTTCTGAATTATAGTGCAATTGAATAGTTCGCAGGACAATAACAACGCTGTTTTTTTCAGCTCTCGCCTATTTGTCTCTTTGTGGGGCGTCTCTTGCACCTGATGGGACTTGACACTGTACTCTGCCATCCCATCCTCTTTAATAGTTAAACCTCTAACCCCGGATTTACGGAAATTATGGCTTACGCGACAACTAACCCTTATACCGGTGAAACCCTCAAAACGTTTCCCGACGCAACGGACCAGGAAGTCCAGACCGCTCTGAATGACGCATATGAAGCGTTCACGTCCTGGCGGCATGTTTCCTTTGCTGATCGCGCCAAGGTCATGACAGCCGCGGCAAACATTCTGCGTCGTGATATTGATAAATATGCCAAGCTTCTTACGCTCGAAATGGGCAAGCTGTATGAAGAAGCCAAGCTGGAAACCATTCTCTCGGCTGAGATTTTCGAATATTACGCCAAGAATGCAGAAAACCTGCTGAAGCCGGAAAAACTGCCGGTTGCCGACCCCAAGGAAGGCGAAGCAGTTCTGGTGCACCAGCCTCAGGGAATTGTCTTTGCAATCGAACCTTGGAACTTCCCTTACTATCAGATCGCCCGCATTATCGCGCCGCAGCTTTCTGCCGGTAATACGGTGCTGCTGAAACACGCTTCCAACGTGCCGCAGTGCGCCGCCATCTTCGATGCGCTGATGATTGAAGCGGGCCTGCCCAAGGGTGCGTTCCGCAACCTGTATGCAGCCCGCCACCATACAGAAGTGATCCTGAAAGATCCGCGCGTTTGTGGCGTAGCACTCACCGGCTCTGAAGGCGCTGGCGCCATTGTTGCCAGCATTGCAGGTAAGGCTCTGAAGAAAGCCACCATGGAACTCGGTGGTGCGGACGCTTTCATTGTTCTGGAAGATGCTGACATTGAAAAAGCAGCGAAATGGGCCGCTTTTGGTCGCCATTGGAATGCTGGACAGGTCTGCGTCTCTTCAAAGCGCCTGATTGTGGCCGATGCCGTGTATGATCAGTTCCTGGAAATCTACAAAGCGGAAGTGGCAAAACTGAAGGCGGGTGATCCGATGGATCCGTCCACCACACTTGCGCCCCTGTCTTCACAAAAAGCTGCTGACGATCTGAAAGCTCAGGTTGAAGAAGCCAAGAAGCACGGTGCCGTTGTTGAAGTGATTGGCGCGCCGGTTCCGGAAAAAGGAGCCTTCTTCCAGCCGCTGCTGATGACCAACCTGCACGAGAACAATGAAGCCCGTCACTGGGAATTCTTTGGTCCCGTCACCCAGCTTTACCGCGCCAAGGATGAAGCCGATGCCATCCGCATCGCTAACGATTCTCCGTTTGGTCTTGGTGGCTCCGTCTTCACCAAGGACACAAAACGCGGCGTGAAGGTGGCAGAACAGATCTACACCGGCATGGTGTATGTGAACCATCCGACCATGGTTAAAGCGGATCTGCCGTTCGGCGGTGTTGCCCGCTCCGGTTATGGCCGCGAACTGATCGGTCTGGGCATCAAGGAATTCGTCAACCACAAACTGATTGACGTCGTCGATATTGACGCTCCGTTCTGATACAAAAAAGCGCCCTTTACCTCAAAGGGCGCTTTTTCCTGTTCCGGTATCAGGCTTTAATAAGACGCCTATATTTAGATAGTCTGCTTAAACGACCATCCCCCCTGAGAATGGCCACAGCCTCAGCAAAAAACTATTCTCCCCATAGCCACGCAGCACCCCGCACGCCGGAACTGTCGCCATGCTGATTTTTCAGCAACTGGGTGTCACAGGTCGGGGTAATGGCATATTGTTTCATCACGTCAGGCACGCGGTCGTAAATTGTCTGAAGGTTAGAAACGCCCCCTCCCAGCACAATCGCATCTGGATCAATCAGGTTGATCACCAGCGCACAGGCACGCCCCAGACGGTCCACATACAGGTCCAGCGCCCGGATGGCAGCCTCATCACCAGCAGCGGCAGCCTCTTCAATCCCCTGAGTGCTGCGCTCCCCCTTACCTTTCCACGATTCAGCCAGCGCGGAACCACAGAGAAAACGTTCCAGACACCCGCTATTACCGCAGAAACAGCGCGGCATCGGAAATTCATCTTCCTTCACCCACGGCAGCGGAATATGTCCCCATTCGCCCGCAATATGGTGCAGGCCTGTCAGCGGGTGACCGTTAACAATGATACCACCGCCTACGCCTGACCCCAGAATAACGCCGAACACCACCTTGCGCCCTGCTGCCGCCCCATCAATGGCTTCAGAGAGAGCAAAGCAGTTGGCATCATTCTCCACACGCACAGGGCAACCAAGCGCCAGTTCCAGATCATCCCCAAAAGGACGACCATTCGGCCATGTCGCATTGGCGTTCTTGACACACCGGGTTCTGGCGTCAATCGCGCCCGGAATACCAATCCCCACCGTAGCAGCCGGACTGGTCTCCGCCTTGGCGGCTTCCACCATCTGCCGAATTTTTGCCAGAAGCTGTTCATAAGAACCGGGGTTCGCCTCCCTGCGACGGAGAAGAATTTTCCCATCGGGGTCGAGGGCAGCAATCTCGATCTTGGTTCCTCCAAGATCGATTCCAAGGCGATAATCTGACATACAGAACCTAACGTCTTTATTCCGGCAGTACTCAAACACCATGCGGCATGTGATAATTCAGGAAAATATGCAATCACACATCTCTGTCTCTCTATACAAGGCTATGTGTCATGAATGAGGCTCTTCTCGATGCGCGGGGCCTGAGTTGCCCTATTCCGGTTCTAAAAGCCAACAAACGTCTCCGTTCCATGGAAAGTGGCGAAAAATTGCGCGTTTTAACCACGGACCGCGCCTCCATTGTGGATTTTCAGGTCTTTTGCCGTGAAACGGGCCACGCTTTGGTCGCCTTCACGGATGAAAATGGCACCCTTTCCTTCACAATCAGACGTCGGACAGACATACCTCAGGCGTAAGGGCGATATGTTTTCTGGGGCGATCTGCCCAAGCAAGACTTGGCAGACCCCCACTTATCGGAGTAATGCCTGCGCCTCATGACGGATAGGAAGACCTGCGCCATGGCGGATAACATCGAGGCTTTGTCCTTTGAGGAAGCGCTCTCCGAACTGGAGAAGATCGTGCGCGGCCTTGAAGGCGGACAAATGAAGCTGGAAGAGGCCATTGCGTCCTATGAGCGCGGGGCAGCTTTACGCCAGCATTGTGAAACCAAGCTGAGCGAGGCCGAGGCCCGCGTTCAGGCGATCGTCCAGAAAGCCAACGGGGCCCTGGACATGAAACCTTTGGATTGAGATGTCGATGACTGACCCGACAACCATCTCCCCTTCCCAGACGCAGCCTTCTGCCAATGCCGATCTGCTGCGCAAGGACATGTCTGCCCGCGCCAAGCTGGTGGAAAGCGCCATTGATGCGCTTCTGCCCCCCACCACCGGGGGCGATGCCCGTCTGATTGAAGCCATGCGGTATGCAACCCTTGGCGGTGGCAAGCGCCTGCGGGGCTATCTGGCTGTTGAAACCGCCAGCCTGTTTGGCGTGCCCGAAGCGCAGTCTGCCCGCGTAGGCGCATCAGTCGAAATGCTGCATGCCTATTCTCTGGTGCATGATGACCTGCCCGCGATGGACGATGATGATCTGCGCCGCGGCCAGCCCTCCACCCATCGCAAGTTTGATGAAGCCACCGCCATTCTGGCAGGAGACGCCCTTCAAACCAAAGCCTTCGAAATTCTGGCCGATGCACAGACGCATGAAAGTGCTAACGTCCGCATCGCCCTGATTGCTGCTTTCGCTGCCGCATCCGGCGCAGCTGGCATGGTCGGTGGCCAGATGATTGATATGGAAGGTGAAGGACGCGCCCTGCCGCTGGACGAAGTACGCCATCTGCACGCCCTGAAAACCGGCTGCCTTATCCGCTATTCTGCTGAATCCGGAGCCATTCTGGGTCAGGCCGATGCGGACCTTCAGCGTCGCCTGCGGTCCTACGGCACCAACATTGGTGCTGCCTTCCAGATTGCGGATGATGTTCTGGACGCTACAGCAACGGCTGAAGAACTGGGCAAGACCGCCGGGAAAGATGAAGCCTCCGGCAAATCCACATTTGTTGCCCTTCTGGGCATTGATGGTGCCCGCGCGGAAGCCGAACGGCTGACCAAGCTGGCCATTGAAGACCTTGCTCCGTTTGGAGCAAAAGCCGACCGCCTGAAGGCGCTGGCCTATTACGTGATTGAACGCAGGAACTAAGCCGATGGCAGACCAGACACCCCCCACCACTGCCACTGGCGGTGCGACCATCCCGACGCTGGGCCGTTTTCCTGCGCTGGACCGTGTGACGTATCCGTCTGACATGCGGAACTTCTCGGTTGAGCAGCTCAAGCAGGTTGCCGATGAACTGCGGGCCGAGACGATTGATGCCGTCTCCACCACCGGCGGGCATCTGGGGGCGTCTCTGGGGGTTGTGGAACTGACCGTGGCTCTGCATGCCGTGTTCGACACGCCTGAAGACAAGGTGATCTGGGATGTGGGCCATCAGGCCTACCCACACAAGATCCTCACCGGCCGACGTGACCGCATCCGCACTCTGCGCCAGCCCGGTGGCCTGTCCGGCTTCACCCGCCGGTCTGAAAGCACCTACGATCCGTTTGGCGCGGCCCACTCCTCCACGTCCATCTCCGCCGGGCTGGGCATGGCCGTGGCCCATCACCTGCGCGCGAGGAAGACCCGTCCTACCGCGAACGCAGCGTGATCGCCGTGATCGGCGATGGCTCCATTTCCCGCCGGCATGGCCTACGAGGCCATGAACAACGCCGCCGTGGCCGGCCCCGGTGCGGAACGGCTGATCGTCATCCTCAACGATAACGAGATGTCCATCGCCCCGCCCGTGGGCGCGATGTCCAACTACCTCTCCCGCCTGATGTCCTCGCGCAAGTTCATGGGCCTGCGCGAACTGGCCGGAAAAGTGGTGAAGAAGCTGCCCGCCCCGGTGGAACGCACGGCCCGCAAAGCCGATGAATATGCCCGCGGCATGATCACCGGCGGCACCCTGTTCGAGGAACTGGGTTTCTATTACGTCGGCCCCGTAGACGGGCATGACCTGCCGCAGCTGGTGGCCATCCTGCGCAACCTGCGCGATACGGATAACGGCCCCATCCTGCTGCATGTCATCACCGAAAAAGGACACGGCTACCGCCCGGCTGAAAAAGCGGGAGACAAGTATCACGCCGTGGCCAAGTTCAACGTGGTCACCGGCGAGCAGAAGAAAGGTCCCTCCGGCCCGCCCTCCTACACCTCCGTCTTCGCCCGTGAACTGGTGCGCCGCGCCGCCACGGATGACCGGATTACCGCTGTCACCGCCGCCATGCCTTCAGGCACGGGGCTGGATGCGTTCGCCAAATCCTACCCTGACCGCTTTTTTGACGTGGGCATTGCCGAACAGCATGCCGTGACCTTTGCCGCTGGCATGGCCACGGAAGGGCTACGGCCATTCTGCGCCATCTACTCCACATTCCTGCAGCGCGCCTATGATCAGGTGATGCATGACGTGGTGCTGCAGAAGCTGCCTGTGCGCTTCGCCATTGACCGTGCCGGTCTGGTGGGCGCGGATGGCGCCACCCATGCTGGCGCGTTTGATCTCGCCTATCTTGGCTGCCTGCCGGGCATGACGCTGATGGCCCCCTCGGATGAGGTGGAGCTGCTGCACATGACCGCCACCGCCACCGAATTCGATGAAGGCCCCATTGGTCTGCGCTACCCGCGTGGCGGCGGCCTGGGCCTTGATCTACCCGCCGAAGGGCAGGTTCTGGAGATCGGCAAGGGCCGGATCATCCGGGAGATGGGCCGTCAGGCCGGCGGCGAGAAAGGCGGCATTGCCATTCTCTCGCTTGGCCCGCGTCTGGCTGAAGCCCTGAAGGCTGCGGACATGCTGGCCGCCCATGGCCTGCCGCCCACGGTGGCCGATGCGCGCTTTGCCAAGCCGATTGATGTGGAACTGGTGGAAAACCTGGCCCCTGCAACCATGCCGTGCTGATCACGCTGGAAGAAGGCTCGATTGGCGGATTCGGCACGCAGGTCGGCCATCATCTGGCCCGCACCGGTCTGCTCGATAACGTCCGCTTCCGCCCCCTCACCCTGCCCGATATCTTCATCGACCATAATTCGCAGGACGCTCAATACGAGCAGGCTGGACTTACAGCGCCACACATCACAAAAACCGCTCTCAGCGCATTGGGCGTCTCTCTGACGGAGCAAACGGCCTAATCAGATGGCACGCCGTCGCGTTGACCAGATGCTTGTTGACCGAGGACTGGTTGAAAGCAGAACAAAAGCTCAGGCCCTTATTATGGCCGGGCTTGTGTTCACAGGTGAGAAGCGGGTCGCCAAAGCCGGAGACCAGCTACAGGAAGACGCACCCCTTGAGGTCCGCGGGCAACAACACCCCTGGGCAGATCCGCGCGTAACCGTGCTCGAAAAATGTAACGCACGGTATCTGGACAACACCATCATTCCCATCGCGCCATCAGTTGTTGTGTGCGATGCCAGTTTTATCGGTCTTCGTACGGTGCTTCCCGCCGCACTATCTCTTGCTGCAGAGGGTGCATGGGCCGTTGCGTTGATCAAACCGCAGTTTGAAGCGGGGCGAGACCAGATTGGTGCAAAAGGTGTCGTGCGCGACCCTGCTGTGCATGAAAGCGTCTGTGCCACCATTCAGGAATGGTGGAGCAATCTGCCCGGCTGGACAGTAATGGGAATAGAACCCAGTCCGATTACTGGCCCGGAAGGAAATAAAGAGTTTCTGATCGCCGCACGTAAATCTTAAATTTCATTTTACATAAAACCGATTTTATATCGCCTCATGCTCTTTCTGCATGGCTATTCTTCTCCTTTTTTGCCACAATTTTATGAGAGCTTGGCTTTCTCAGCAAAAAAGGATCTGTTTTATTTATGCGTAAATTCATCATGATGCTCGGTGTCACAACCAGCCTGTTCGGCATCACTGATGTTGTTCAGGCTGCGCCCGTTCCCTATCACGCAGCACTTGCGCACAATGACAGCATTCTGGCCACAAGCAGCCCCCTTCTGCGCGATTATGAGCAGGATGGTTTAATCCTACAGGATGAGCCTGATACAGAAACCCTCGTTATTACGGCAGACCCGGCCACCCTGCACGCACGGGCGCTCCCCTCTGATGGCACCAACCGGTATCGGATCGCTATGCGAGATGTGCTTTCGGCAGCGGCCTCCTACGCTTATCTCTTCTTCGGCCAGCATCCGGACGCCGACAGACTGTCCGTGGTCGCCAACATTCAGTCAGACAGCCCTGCGCCTGCCAGTTCGGAGGGAGACGCACCGGAGCCTGCGCTGACTTTTGATATTCCGCGCCCGACTTTTCCAATTTCTCCGGATAGCAAGCCGGATGCGTACTCCGCGCAGACCATCAGCCTGATCATGGATGAAATCGATCCTGCCAAAACGCATGTAGCTTCCTGGCTGCGCGCTGATCTGCAGGACCAACCTCACGCAGCAAACAGCGGGCAGAACTGACCGGCCTTTGCCATAAGAAAGCAGCAAGCCTTTGCTGTTTCCGTTAAAAACAGTCTATAATATGGAGAAGGTCCGGTGCCCACCGGGCCTTTTTCTGTTATAAGTTCATCATTCCCCTCCCATTACGGCGTTATGTATGTCCCTCGTTTCTTCAGGTTCTCATCCCAAAACTCATGATGCCGAAGCCGCGGCTTCTCTGAATGCGGAGGAACGGGCACGCATTCTGGCCAAGGCTGCGTTATTCAGCCCTCCAGAAGCCAGACTGGCAGACGGACGCCGAGACCTCGTTGGCCTCTCCCGCGACGAAATTACAGAAATTCTTCTGGAAATTGGGGAAAAGCCGTTCCGGACCAAGCAGCTCTGGCACTGGATCTATCATCAGGGAGTGACAGATTTTTCTCGCATGAGCAGCATCGCCAAGCCTTTGCAGCAAAAGCTGGCGGAGCAGTTCATTATTGGTCGGCCAGACGCGGCCATGGTCCAGACGTCCACCGATGAAACACGAAAATTCCTCTTCCGCTTTCGGGATGGGCAGGAAGCGGAAACTGTTTACATTCCTGACCGTAGGGAAGATCGTGGTGCTGTCTGCATCTCCTCACAGGTAGGGTGCACCCTCTCCTGCACGTTCTGCCATACCGGCACCCAGAAACTGGTGCGTAATCTGGGCGCTGCGGAAATTGTGGGCCAGTTCATGGCTGCGCGGGATTCCTACAGTGAATGGCCCAGCCCCAAAGGCGAGACGCCGCGCCTGCTTTCCACCATTGTTCTTATGGGCATGGGAGAGCCGCTCTATAATTATGAGAACATCGCCAAAGCCATGAAAATCATCATGGATGGAGAGGGCATTGGCCTGTCGCGCCGCCGCATTACCCTTTCCACATCCGGCGTTGTGCCCCTGATGGATCGCTGCGGGGACGAACTGGGAATCAATCTAGCCGTCTCCCTGCATGCCGTCAGGAATGACCTGCGAGACCAGATTGTACCGCTCAACCGTAAATATCCGATTGAAGAAGTTCTCGCCGCCTGCCGCCGCTATCCGGCAGCCAGCAATGCGCGCCGCATCACATTTGAATACATCATGCTGCGTGGCGTGAATGACAGTGAAGCCGATGCACGTGAACTGGTACGGCTGATTTCAGGTATTCCCGCCAAAGTGAACTTGATCCCGTTCAATCCCTGGCCGGGCAGTGACTACCGCCCTTCCACGCGGGAACAGCAGAACAAGTTTGCAGATATCATCATGGATGCCGGATTTGCGTCTCCTATTCGTACACCTCGGGGGCGCGATATTCTGGCGGCATGTGGGCAGTTGAAAACTGAAAGCGAACGCGTGCGCGCAGCGCAGGGCTGATTTTTCTGCTTCTTCTTACCCAGATACGAGCTTGGCCTCTGGTTCCCCTGCCCTGCTGATGCTAGGAAGCAGGACGAAACATTCTTGTCTTACTTACTCAGGAGATCACCCCCATGGGCGCACCTGCCGCCAGAAAAGATGTCAAAAAAGTTGTGCTGGCCTATTCAGGCGGGCTGGACACATCTGTCATCCTGCGCTGGCTGCAGAAGACCTATGGTTGTGAAGTTGTCACCTTCACCGCTGATCTGGGTCAGGGAGAAGAACTGGAACCGGCGCGCAAAAAGGCCGAAATGTTCGGTGTGAAGGAAATCTTTGTCGAAGATCTGCGTGAGACCTTCGTGAAGGATTTCGTGTTCCCGATGTTCCGGGCCAACACCCTGTATGAAGGCCAGTATCTGCTGGGCACCTCCATTGCCCGCCCTCTGATCGCCCAGCGCCAGATTGAAATCGCCCGTCAGGTCGGTGCAGATGCCGTAGCGCACGGTGCCACTGGCAAAGGGAACGATCAGGTTCGTTTTGAACTGGCCTATTACGCCCTGCAGCCCGATATCACGGTGATCGCTCCGTGGCGTGAGTGGGATCTGACCTCCCGCACCCGGCTGCTGTCTTTTGCCGAAGAAAACCAGATCCCTATTGCCAAGGACAAGCGTGGAGAAGCGCCGTTCTCGGTGGATGCCAATCTGCTGCACTCTTCTTCTGAAGGAAAACTGCTGGAAGATCCGGCCGTTGGACCAGAAGAAATTGTGTTCCAGCGCACCATCTCTCCAGAAGCAGCGCCCGACAAAGCTACGGAAATCACAATCGATTTCGTCAGCGGTGATCCGGTTGCCATCAATGGTGAAGCCATGTCTCCAGCCACGCTGCTGACAAAGCTGAACGAGCTGGGCAAAGCCAATGGCATTGGCCGTCTTGATCTGGTGGAAAACCGCTTTGTGGGCATGAAGTCTCGCGGGATTTATGAAACCCCCGGCGGCACCATCCTGCTGACGGCCCACCGCAGCATTGAATCCATCACACTGGACCGCGAGGCCATGCACCTCAAGGACAGCCTGATGCCGCGTTATGCTGCCATTCTTTACAATGGGCTGTGGTTCTCCCCGGAACGCCGCATGCTGCAGGCTCTGATTGATGCCTCCCAGCATTCCGTATCGGGCCGTGTCCGCCTGAAACTGTATAAGGGCAATGTTATCTGCGTAGGGCGTGAAAGTCCGAACAGCCTGTATGATACCCGCGTTGTCACGTTTGAAGATGACGAAGGTGCCTACAACCAGGCAGACGCACAGGGCTTCATCAAACTGAACGCGCTGCGTCTACGGTTGGGTGCTCAGATCGGACGTAAGGGCGGCGCGCTTTAAGGGTGCGACGTCACCGCCATTCTTTTCAGATTGTCGAGAGGGTCATGACCAGTCGTTTCAAACTTACTCCTTACCTGCTTGCGGCCGGCATGGCCGTCTCTCTTGCTGCGTGCGGTTCACATAAGGAAGCGGAACCTGAACTGACCCCAGCCCAGCAGATGGACAAACTCCGCTCTCAGCCCGGTGTGACCGTGCTGAAGGACGGTCTGGCCTACAAGGTGTTGAAATCCGGCCCCAAGGACGGCGAACAGCCGCGCCCGGGAGACGTGATGATGCTGATCTATGAAGGCCGCCTGCCAGACGGATCCATTTTTGACAGTTCCGAACAGCATGGCGATGGCGCTTACATGCAAATGCCCTTGCAGGGGCTGGTGAAAGGCTGGATGGAAGCCCTTCCCATGATGCATGTGGGTGATACGTGGATGCTCTACGTACCGCCCGAACTCGGGTATGGCCACAAGGCCATGGGGATTATCCCGGCAGACAGCCCGCTTATTTTCCGTATCCAGTTGCTGGGCGTTGATCACGCTCATTAATCCGGAAACGGCCTGAACCGGTTCTGTCGTGCGCAGAACCGGTAGGACAGGTTTCAGACCATGATGTCTTTTCATAGCACGCGGTCCGCCTTTCTGGCGGTTGGTGCTCTTTCCCTTCTTCTTGGTGGCTGTTCGCCCAAAAGCCCGAAAAATCTTTACGGCAGCAACTGCGGTATTTGCCATCATAGCGGTGACGGCATGCCCGGATCCGTTCCGCCGCTGGTCGGACGCTTAGACCGCATTGCCAGCACGGCAGAAGGGCGTAAATATCTCGCTGATGTGCTCATGAATGGTGTTAGCGGACCAATCATGGCCAATGGCATGCCTTATGAAGCAGAAATGCCCCCCTTCCGTTACCTTAAAGATGACGAAGTCGCGCAGATCCTCTCCTGGCTTTCTGCCCGCGGCTCAACGCAACCTGCCCCCGTTATGACCAAAGAGGATATCGCGGCGGCGCGCGCGGTCCGAAAATCTGCGGGAATGGTGGCGGAAGAACGGGAAAATCTGAACAAGCTCTCTCCTATCCCCTAATTTCTCCTGGCTCACGATCACAGTGGTAAAGCATATGCAACGCATCTTTTCTGGCATTCAGCCATCCGGCATTCCGCAGCTTGGTAACTATCTGGGCGCTATCCGGAACTGGGTTAACCTACAGGCCGACCATGAGTGCGTGTTCTGTCTGGTAGATATGCACGCTATTACTGTGTGGCAGGAACCGGAAAAACTGCGGCACCAAACCCTTACGCAGGCTGCCATTCTCCTAGCATCCGGCATTGATGCGGAAAAACACATCCTGTTCAATCAATCCGCTGTGTCCGCTCATGCGCGGCTGGCGTGGATTTTCAACTGTGTCACCCGCCTGGGCTGGCTCAACCGCATGACACAGTTCAAGGATAAAGCAGGCAAGGACCGGGAAAATCATTCAGCCGGTCTATACGTTTATCCCAGTCTGATGGCTGCCGACATTCTGACTTACAAGGCAACCCGCGTGCCTGTTGGAGAAGATCAGAAACAGCATCTGGAACTGACCAACGATATCGCTCAGAAATTCAACCATGATTACGGAGTTTCCTTCTTCCCGGAAGTAGAAGCCCTTATTCCTCCTGCTGCGGCACGCGTCATGAGCCTGCGGGATGGAACCAAGAAAATGTCCAAATCAGATCCTTCCGCCCAGAGCCGGATTGAGATGACGGACGACGCAGATACCATTGCGCTCAAGATCCGCCGCGCAAAAACTGATGCAGACGTTCTGCCTGAAGATCCCGCACAGCTTGAAAACCGGCCAGAAGCCAAAAATCTGGTCACAATCTATGCTGCCCTTTCGGACATCAGCATTACAGACGTTCTGGCAAAACATGCAGGCGAAGGTTTTGGCCCCTTCAAGCAGGCTTTGACTGAGGTTGTGGTTAACGCCATTGCCCCCATTGCACAGGAAACAACCCGACTGATGCAGAATGAAGATCATCTGCTCGCCGTTCTCCGCTCAGGTGCTACGCGCGCTCAGGCCATTGCCGAGCCGATTGTTGCCGAAGCTGAAAAAATTGTTGGCTTTGTGAAATAAGAAAAGACAGGCCAGAACGTCTCCTCCGGCGTTCTGGCCTCGTTTGGAAAACCAGCCACCCTATACGCCAACCCGAAGACATCTTGTTTACTGCACCCAAAGTCCTGCATCTGGTCTTTTTCGCACCCACTCAGAACTACCCTTGAGATTTCATATTCAATTTTTAAAACATGATGCAATGTAAAGATTGTTTTGAAAATCGAAAAAAAATGAACCCTATAGTTTGGCTGATGGAGGGTTCTAAAAAACCCTATTTTGATTTTTTCAATAGTAGCAATATGAATGGGTTACGATTTTTACACAGGCGGAAAAAGAGGGTTTTTAGCCCCCTCCAGGTGAGAAAAGCATAAAAACAACAGCTTCAAGATCCGCAAAATTACCCAATTATCTCAGCCACAGTTTAATATCTCTGCCATTATCCCTTTTTAAATGACACGAAGAAAACAGACTTTTACTGGTCGCTGCTTTCTCCGTCGGCCTCTCTCCGCTTTTCAGAACCCGTATTCACCAGAATACCCGGTACAGCCAAGCATCCCAATATACCCGCTATGCCCAGCAGAAAACCTTTTTGCCAGTGCAGATATCCCCATGCGCCAACAGCACTTCCTGCAATGAAACAAAGAATAATCTGGCTATGTAACCACAAACGCTGACGCATTTTGATATGCTGTTCGGCCTGGGTTCTCTTTCGCCCGGTTTCCAGCCAGTTTGCCACCTCTATCCCCAGATCGGTTAGCATACCGGTTACATGCGTTGTTCTTACAACGGCTCCAGAGACACGGGTCACGGTTGCATTCTGCATTCCCATCAGAAAGCTCAACACCAAGGGAAAGAAAACATTCTGGACGGATGGGAGCACGTAAAACATCTGGATAAGAGCCAAGGCTCCCAGAATCACGGCTTCTAATATCCTACACTCAGAAAACTAAACGCGTTTATGGCCCCTGCAATGGCAGAAAAGAAAGCCTGCTGCCCTTTGGTCCACCATACAAATCGGTCTGCAACATATTTGGCTCCGGAAGCAGACATAACGTTAGTGAAAACCAAGGTCTGCCCTTCAACTGGTAACACAGCCAGACTGACGGCTCCCGCATTCAGATATGTCACCGGAAAATCCCCTGCCGGCAATTTTTGCAAAAGGGAGTGAGACCCAGTGCAGTGATAAACCGGCGTTTCTTTCTGTACCGCTACAGCCGGTGCCAAAGGAATAGAGAGGGATGACTGAGGCTCCCTCGTTTCTTCCTGCGCTTTGGCATTTCCTACCATGAGCGTGGAACACAGAATGCTCCCCGCTATCACCGCATACCGCCAGGATAGGCCTTTTTGCATCAGGTTTTCCTTTCTTACCGGAACATTCCTCTCTTTCTATCCCTTTTTCTGCCTACCCTCAAAAAAACGCCTTACACGTCCGATATGCGGCCCTCTTGTAATCGTCCACGGAGAACGTAATATTATAACGTTACGTTTTGAGGTTTTTCATGTTGTCTTCTCCCTGCCCCACCAGATTGTCTCTTTTCCCAAACGCACAGGCCGATATCCATTCAGGCAAGGAGCCAATGACCATTCTTGCGCGACCTCTTCCTGCAACACTTCAGGCTGCGATCGAAGCCATGATCAAGAAAGGGCCTCGCCTCATATTGGCCAAAGGCACGCCAGAAGATCTGCGTTCCTTATGTTCCCCCCATATGCCGCCTACGGCGTTCCCCTTGCTGGAGGACGCCTTGCACCTCGCCCAACTGTATCGGGAAGCAAGCGGGCTTGATGCTGTCCGTTTCAGATTGGAGCAGATCACCACAGATTCCTGCCGAAAATTCCATACTGACCATGTCGCACTGCGGTTGCTCTGCACGTATTACGGGCCAGGCACCGAATGGCTCTCCACAACGCAAGGGCAGACTGCCGCTTCATCATCGCCGGAAAACGACCCTGCCCTGATCCATCGTATTCCTGCCGGGCATATTGCTCTTCTTGAAGGAAACAAAGGCCGGCACGCAAATGGTCAAGGCGTGGTGCATCGCTCTCCCCCGCTCTCTCATCTGCCGATGTCAGAGCGTTTACGCGTCCTTTTGACTATTGATGAACCAACGGCCTGCGGTATGGCGGATGAGCATAATCCTACCGTTCGCCCGTGAGGGCTTCCCGGAACAAGGTTTGTTCAGGTGTCAGCGCCTTCCACTGCGATTACCCTGAGCATGAGTTCGACTTTTTCCAATTCTTCCTGAACTGGGCGCTCGCCGGTGTTCCGGCGCTGCCGCGCCACCCAGCTTTGCATCTTCTGGGCCCAAATGGTGGCCTGTGATCCGCCTTCGGCCCATTTCCGCAGAAAAAGGAGCAAGGTCCGCCTGACATGTACTGGCAGGCCCTTGTCATGGGCAGCATCCCTAACCGTAATCAGGCACATGCCCATACTGGTCAGGCGCAACTGGTCCTGCATGTAAGCCAGCCGTAGCGGGGCGGGAACATTCTGAGCATTTCTGAGAATACGAACGAGACTGTCTGAACTTTCCGCCAACCATTGCTGAATGGTTGTTCGGCTTCCCTGCACCGCCAACGCCCTGAGCCGCCTTCGCCGCCACCGTGCAGTACGCCGCATATGAGAATCAACCCGAAACGGCAGAACAACCCGATATGTCCAGCCAACAAACAGAACCGCCAGCAGAAAACACAGCGCGCCGTTAAAAAAGGACTGCTCATCATAACGACCATCGTTAATTGGGCCGAGCAGCACCGGGAAAAACATGTTGAAAGAAAACGCATACCCCGCGGTCGAAGCATGCCGTGCTGCCAGCCCCCCAATTGTCATGGGCACCATAAGGGCCATCAGCAGAATTTCCGGCGTCGTTATTTTGGGCAGAACCCACAACGCATAAAGTCCCGCGGCGGCGGCACACCAACAGGCTCCCTTAAAAAAGGAACCAGATGCCACTATCGGGTTTTCACGTGTTGCCAGCAGACCGTACACAAGCGCCACAAAGGACACGAACCCTGCCCCGGACGGCCAAGCCGTAACTTCCCAGACCAGCCAACTGCCCAGAATGCCCGCGCAGGCCCTTACGCCGTTCTCCACTGATTCCAGCGCGTGTCTGCGGGAGGCTATGTGAAAGCGGAAATGATCCCCCCTTACCGGATGCTCAGCGGCCTGAATATGCCTCTGTGCTGCCTCATAATCCGCCATAAGCGCCACTGGCACAGACGTGCCTGCATCATCATAACGCGCGTCCCGGTCCATCCCCCCCAATAAAGAGAGCGCCCGCGCGCGGGCAAGCATGACCATCATGCAGGACAATGCAGCGCGAGCGTGATCCGCAATATGCGTACGGCCGCCTATTTCCAGCGCATCAAACTCGATACGGCTGTTGGCGGAAACGAGCGTTGTCAGAACCTGAGCGTGGGCTCCGGCATCAGCCTTCCCGGTGATCAGATCCTTCACCAGAGCCGTTACCGCCCTTAAAGCGCCTTCAAGCCGATTATCCAGATTTTTACGGGCCTGCTCCCTCATATAAGGCGAGAACAGCATGGCCAGCACAGCCTCGCACACCACCCCCAGAACAATATATGTTCCGCGTGCAATGGCGACGTTAAACACGTCATCCGGTTGAGCAATGGCCCCTGTGGCGACAATGGCGGATGTAAAGCCTGTCAGAACCAGACCATAAGCCCGATAGCTTTCCAAAAAAGTGGCCAACCCGCAGCAGCAGCCAATCCAGAGCGCCAGCGCACAAAAAAACAGAGCCGACGCCTGAGGAAAAGCAGAAATCAGAGCAATGGCCACCACACACCCCAGCACCGTGCCTGCAATACGCCACCGGGCTTTGGAAAGACTTTCTCCGCGGGAAGACTGTGCAACCACCCAGACAGTCAGTGGTGCCCATTGCGGACTATCCAGTTCCATCCACATGGCAATCAGCAAGGACAACCCTGCCGCCAATGCGGACCGAACAGCAAATGTGACATCAGCCAGAGAAGGCGCGAGCAACCAGCGCAATTTTTGCCGCCAACGGTCTTCCAGTTCGCCTGCAAACCGCAAACTTCGCGCGCCAAATGCAGAGGCAGAGAGAAATGCTCCGCCGTTACTTTCCTGCTCTTTGGCGCTACGCATGGTATTTCCTCACGTAAAAGGTGGACCATGCAAAAGGCCCGGATAAACGTCCAAGCGTTTGTTGTAATCAGTTCATAAGCAGAAATTATGATGCGCTATCCTGAGCGCTCAGGGCATATAAATATCATCCAGCTTCAGCGCACGCACAACACTCCATACGCGCTCCAACAGCGCCGTACCGTTTGACTGATCCAACCGCACCAGCCCGACATCAGGGGAAGCAGAAGGACCAATCCGGCGCGTCTGCAAACCTTCCGGCCCAACCCGTTCCGGCAGTGCCGCAACAGGCAAGATGCTGGCCAGACGCCCGGAAAGCAACTCGGCATGGAGTAATTCCAACGCATTGGTTTCCAGAAGGATTGTCGGCTTTACACCCGCATTCCTGAACCCGGCATCCACCAACTGGCGGCTCCGCATCTCCGTGGTGAACAGACACAGCGGCACGGCGGCTATGTCCTTCCATTCAATTGTCTTGGCTGCGGGCAAAGGCATGGATTTTGCGGCTGCCAACACAGGCACCTCCGCATACAACGCGGACGTTTCAAACGGGCTATCCGCTGGAACCTGATCCAGATACATCAGGCCAAGCTGGAGTGTATGTTCCCGCAGTAAATGAACCATATCTCTGCTGGAACAGATTTTCACTTCCACATGCAAGGCTGGCACCACGGCCCGAAAGCGCTCCAGCAGCAACGGCACAACCTGAATAGCCGCCGGAATGACCCCAATGGCAAGCGATCCCCCAGCAACATCCTGCGCAAGGGCGGCCTCCTGCCGCAGACCATCCAGCGCGGCCAAGGTTTGCCGTGCCCAAGCTAGAACCCGCTCTCCCTCCGCCGTCAGACCGTAAAACCGGCGGTTCCGCTGGATGATGGTAATGCCCAGTTCCGCTTCCAACTGCCGAATACCTGCCGAGAGCGCGGGCTGAGAAACACCACATGCCTCCGCCGCGCGGGAAAAGTGGTGGAAGCGATCAAGCGCCAGCAGATAGGTCAGTTGCCGAAGAAACACGATAAAACCTCACCAGAGAACTCTGTGCCCGCTTCTACGGCATAGCGGAATGGGCGCTCAATGGTGTTTGTTCAAATTGGGCACTCTGCTGGGCTGGTGCGCACACATGCGCCTGCATAGGAACACGCGCGCTCTGCCTACCGTCGTCCCATATCAACTGAAGAGCAGCAGCAGTCACGCAATTATGGCTGCCGTTATAGACATCGCCAGACACCCAGCGCAACGCGGTATATAACGTTCCATCTGCCAGCAGGGTCACTGAAGCCTTATCTTGATGGGAAAGGCTGTCCGTTTGGCCCGGAGCCGTAGCGCTCTCTGTCTGACGGTGCGCAGACACATTCCTGCCAGCGCTGTCCTGCAACTCAACTGCCGGATACGCCGGAACCGAACAGGCATGGGCAGTTGTATTCTTCAGGATAACCATGGTTCCTGAATGAGACATCCCATTGAAGGCCCCGTTCTGAGCATCAAGCGTCAGATGCAGATCCGTTGCCTGACAGACCGGAGGCTTTCCCTCTGCCTTATCCGCTTCCCTTGTCTCAGCTACGTCAAACCGAATCACTTTGGCCGTTTTGGGATCAAGATGGCAGGCCCATGTGAATGGGACCCACTGCATGGCGTCCTTTTTCAGACTGAACTGCCCGCGGCCAGTCAACAATTCCGGCCCCACAAAAACCTGGCTCTCCGGCTTGTCATCCTGCAAGAAAAACCGCCGCCCTGCCCCTTTTTCTTCCAACACAGAACGTGCTGCATCCTGACACAGAAAGGTTGTCATCTTCCATACAGGGCTCTGGCTTTCAATGGCCGCGCGATCCTGAGCATTCTTCACAGCACCAATACGCTCAGCGATCACCCGTTTCTCAGCGGACGAGGGAGCAGCACTCCCCTCTATCCTCTTAGACGCCGCATTTGTGCACTCCAAGCCTACAAAACTGACAAAACACGCTGCCACGGCAAGAGGTATGATTTTTTTCATCCGCTCATGCTGCCCCTCGCCTGAGCGTATTTCAAGGTAAAACGCTTTCCGTTCTGCCCTTACTCATAGCGCATATGCGTCCATAAACCGGCTTGAACGACATGGGCGTTCCCTCTTTATGAACCGAAGGAAGCCGGGACCGTCAGGAGAAACCTAAGGCGGCAGGTTCCCTATTTATCAACCGCGCACGGCTTTCCGTCGTCATCCAACGCCACAAAAATGAATTTTCCCTGCGTCACTTTCTGCCGAATGGCGGTACGCCGTATTCTGCGTATTGCTTCCACTTCAATCGTCATAGACGTGCGGCCAACCTTCAGGATACGGGTATAAACATTCAGTTCATCCCCAACCGCCATCGGGCGATGAAACACCAATCCATCTATGGCGACCGTAGCGCATTTACGGCCAGCCCTGTCTTCAGCCGTTGTGCTGGCGGCCAGATCCATATGTGCGGCAACCCAGCCGCCAAAGACATCTCCCGCAGCGTTGGTATCCCGCCGCATCGCCACAACACGGACAGCAAGATTATCATCGTGCACCCAGTAACTCTGCTCGCCACCATCCACTGAAAACAATCCTTCTTTATCTGTTCGTCTTGAACACCGCCTATCCCTTTGTGCTACTGGGATAACGCAACTCTTGCGACAGCATTTTATAAAATTGTGGCGCTTTCACGCAGGAGTGACAGGCTCCGCCACATACCACGGTTCCTTCCCTGAACACCGACATGTTTTTTCTTTCAGTAGGGCGGTTTACCGGACGTTGAATAACGGCTCCCCTCCTCATCCCACCTGACAACGGTCTCTTCATTCCGGCCCTTTCCGTCTTCGTCTCTCAGGCCCCATAACAATCGCTTTAATCAATCGTTATAGGAAGGCAGTCCCGTTACATGAATTAAAACACCACCATCAGAAAAACCATAAACGGTGGAGAAATGACCACATACCAATGATTTTTTTGCCTAATAGCTTTCTCGAAAAAGAAAATAATTTTCCACCCCAGAAAACACAATAAGTATTTGTTAATAATATATTTTATAGAATGAATTTTGTTATAACGCATCACCCTGAAAGCCGTCAATTCTACTTTGAAATGCGTTTTCCCCCGCTCTCGGCTGTATCTTGGCTGACACATATCATTGCCAGCATCCTTCAGAAGCATTATGGCGTAAAAAGATACAAATGACCGATCGTTCATTTCGATGAAAATCAGATAAAAACACCGTTCTTGAACCCTATGCCCCAGACACAAAAGCAGCGGACCATGAGCACTCAGCCAACCACTCCCAACCAGCCCGCCCCTTCCCCTGCGGCATCTGCCCCCCGGCCACCCAGGCGGCTTGGCATGGTATTTGGCTGCGCTGCTCTTGTCGGCGGACTATGCGGTGCGGGTGCATGGTATTACTTTGCGCACAAGAACGATCTGCCCCCCAATATTGCTGTCAGCAATGGCCGTCTGGAAATGACGCGTCTGGATATTGCCGTAAAATATCCGGGCAGGATCACAGACATCACCTTTCATGAAGGAGACCATGTTCAAGCCGGCCAACCTCTTGCCTATGAGGACAATGCTGAAATAACCGCCCAACTGGCAGGTGCACGGGCAAACTTCTTACAGGCGCAGGAAACCGTAAGCCGTGCCAAGGCGGAACAGGCAGCCGCCCAAGCCGCGGCAACGTTAGCGAGCCAGGAATTACGGCACGCACGGCAAATGGCAGCCCAACATCTTGTATCAGATATGGAAGTACAGGAACGCCAGACCGCTTATACAACACGCACCCTTTCCGCACAGGCCGCGGAACATGCCGCAGCCTCGGCCCAAGCGGCCAGAACTGCGGCGGCGTCACAGATTGATCGGCTTCAAACCGTTCTGAACGATATGACAGTCAAGGCGCCTGTCAGCGGTCAGATTGAATACAAAGTTGCTGAACAGGGCGCGGTATTGGCTGGCGGAGGCCGTGTGGCCTCTCTGCTCGACCCCTCTGATACTTATCTCACCGTCTTTTTCCCATCGGAAACAGCAGGCAAACTCCATGTGGGGGATGAGGCCCGCATCCAGTTGGATGCCCTTGGCGCGTCTCTGATCCCAGCCCGTATCTCCTTTGTTTCTCCGGAAGCGCAGTTCACGCCTAAATACGTGGAAACCGCCACAGAACGCGAAAAGCTGGTCTATCGTATCAAATTGCAGATCATGCCAGACACGGTCGCTAAACTGGGTGGCGCCCTCAAAGCAGGCATGACCGGAGAAGGCTACGTGCGCACCAGCCCCTCCGCCCAGTGGCCAGCCCCCAAACAACAGGAACAGGACTGATGTCTCAGCCCGTCCTGCATCCGAAGACAGATCAGGCTGATATACTGCTGCGCTCTCTCACGCATTGCTACGGTCATACGGTCGCGCTGCGAGATGTTTCCCTCTCGCTCCCTGCGGGCACGACCATCGGGCTGGTTGGCCCTGATGGTGTTGGTAAATCCACTCTTCTCGGCCTGATTGCGGGCGTTCGCCGTATTCAAAGCGGCACGGTGATGACCCTCGGCGCAGATATGAGCAAGACCCGAGAGCGCGAGGCAATCCTTCCGCGGGTTGCGTTCATGCCGCAGGGGCTGGGGCACAATCTTTACCCAACGCTTTCCGTGCGCGAGAACATCGACTTCTTTGCCCGCCTGTTCGGGCTCGACGCAGCCTACCGCGAAGCACGGATCAAACAACTGCTGGAAGCCACGGGGTTAGCTCCCTTTCCCGACCGTCCAGCGGGTAAACTGTCTGGCGGCATGAAGCAGAAAGTCAGCCTGTGTTGCGCCCTGGTGCATGACCCTGATCTGCTGATTCTGGACGAACCCACTACCGGCGTTGATCCCCTGTCACGTCAGCAGTTCTGGACACTTGTGGATACACTCCGCGCTGCTCGTCCTTCCATGACTGTTCTTGTTTCCACAGCGTACATGGAAGAAGCCGCCCGCTTTTCCTGGCTGGTGGCAATGGACGATGGAAAAGTTCTGGTCAGCGCCCCTACAGCCGATATTCTCAAGCAGACCGGACAGCCTACGGTTGAAAAGGCCTATATTTCCCTTCTACCCGAAGAAAAACGTTCACGCGCCAGCGGGTTTTCCATTCCCCCGTATCAGGACCCTGGCGGAGAACCCGCGATTGAGGCTACCGGACTCACACGGCAGTTTGGGTCCTTTGTCGCGGTAGATCATGTCAGCTTCAGAATAGGCCGGGGAGAAATTTTCGGTTTTCTGGGCTCCAATGGCTGTGGCAAATCCACAACCATGAAAATGCTGACCGGCCTGCTGGATGCTACCAGCGGCACAGCCAAACTATTTGGCAAACCGGTCTCCGCCAATGATATCAATGCCCGCATGCGCATTGGCTATATGTCGCAGTCATTCTCTCTTTATGAAGAATTGACTGTCCGGCAAAATCTGGTTCTACAAGCCAGACTCTACCGTGTTCCCGCAGCAGAGGCAGAAACACGGGTCGAACAGGCGCTGGATGACTTTGAACTCCGCCCCTTCGCCAGTGCCAGCCCTGCTGATCTCCCGCTTGGCATCCGCCAACGTCTGCAACTGGCCGCCGCGTGCATCAACACGCCTGATATCCTTATTCTGGATGAACCAACCTCAGGCGTGGACCCTGCCGCGCGGGACATGTTCTGGCGGCATCTGATTGACCTCTCCCGCAACAAGCATGTCACCATCTTCGTTTCTACACACTTCATGAACGAAGCCGCCTGTTGTGACCGTATTTCCCTTATGCATCGGGGCCGCGTTCTGGCCGTTGGCACGCCGGCAGATCTGACACGCAAACGCGGAGAAACATCTCTAGAAGCGGCCTTCATTGACTATCTACGTGATGAAGAAGCCCGCACAGACCCACAGCCGCCCACCGCTGCGTCCACTTCTCAGGCAGCAAGTGTGACACAGCACGCTGCATCGTCTCCAAAACTGGTGACATGGCTCGCGCGCACGTGGGCATTTGCGCGCCGCGAAACCATAGAACTCCTGCGCGACCGCCTGCGGCTGGCCTTCGCCATTATGGGGCCGGTCGTTCTGCTGCTGGTGTCAGCTTACAGCATTTCCTTCGATGTCAACAAAATCAGTTACACCGTCCGCGATCATGACCACACCCATCACAGTCGGGAATTGATCGAGGTTTTCCAGGGTTCAAGTTATTTTACTGAAACCGCGCCCGCTGCCAGCGATGCCGACATGGCACAACGGCTCCAGAAGGGAACAGTGCAGATGACACTGGATATCCCGCCTGATTTTGGACGCGACCTTGATGCCGGGCGCCATCCCTCCGTTGGTATTGGCATCAGCGGCGCCATGCCCTTTCTGGGGGCCAATATACGAGCCTACGCAACGGGCGCCCTGCTTCAATATGCGTCTTCTGCCGGAAAATCCCTGCCACGCGGAATGCTGCCCGCATCCCCCATCAGCATAGAACCCCGATTTGTCTATAATCAGGAATTCCGCAGTATTTACGCCATGACACCGGGCACCATCATGCTGGCGCTCATTCTTATACCCACCATGCTGACAGCCCTGGGCGTCGTGCGGGAGAAGGAAATCGGCTCCATTGTCAATCTATACGCCTCCCCTGCCTCGGTTGGAGAATATCTGATTGGCAAACAGACCCCTTACGTTGCCCCTCCCCAACATTTTTCCTATCTGGCGCGGGTGTGGCTCTCGGTTTTTTGCCCGGGGTGTGCCACTCAAAGGGTCGTTTCTGGCGCTGTCTCTCGGGGCCATCCTGTATATTTTCGCCTCAACCGGTTTCGGGCTGCTGATCTCGGTTTTTGTGCAGTCTCAGGTTGCGGCCATATTTGGCACAGCCATCCTTTGCCTGATCCCCGCCGTCAATTTCTCGGGGCTTCTTTACCCGGTTTCCACCCTTACCGGTATTTCCTACCAGGTGGGCAAGTTGTTCCCCGCCTCATGGTTTAGTTTTCAGTTGGGGGCTTTTTCCAAAAGGGTGTGGGCTTTTCCGGGTTTCTCCCCATGTATGCGGCGTTGGCGGCTTTTGCCGCGAGCTACATGGTTCTGGCCCGTCTGCTGCTCCGTAAACAGGAGCGCTGAGGCATGAAAAAGGCTTCAAAATATTTGGGCCTTTCTGCGGCAAGGGAAAAACGCAGGGCCCCGTTGAGGGCCGTGTGCTGATAGCCCTGATTGTGTTTGCATTCACCGCAGGTGTTCTGGCTGTGGCCAATGGGGTCAAGGTCGAAGTGTCAAATGCAACGGTTGCTTTCATTGATCATGACCATTCCACGCTTTCCCTTAAACTGCGTGATGCCGTCTTACCGCCCTACTTCAAACCGCCTGTTCTCACCACGCCAGAGGCCGCAGAAACCGGCATGGACAAAGGGGACTTCATTTTTGTTGTTGATATCCCGCCATCCTTTGAACGGGACGTTCTGGCCGGTCGCTCCCCTGCGCTGCAAATCCGGGTAGATGCCACAGCCATGACACAGGCCGGACTTGGCACGTCCTACCTGACACAGATTTTCATGAACGAGGTGCAGGCCGCAACACATGCCCCCGCTTTGACTGACTTCATGCCCTTTCAGATCAAAAGCAGGGTTTATTACAACCCGAACAGTGAATCCTTCCCGTTCATGTCGGTCATGCAGATTGTCACCAACATCACCATTCTCTCCATCATTCTCGTTGGGGCCGCCATTATCCGTGAGCGGGAGCATGGCACGATCGAACATCTGCTCGTCCTCCCTGTTACCGCCAGTGAAATTGCACTTGCCAAAATCATCACCAACGGGTTGGCCATTTTCATCGCGGCCATGCTGTCTCTCTGGCTGGTTGTGCATGTCTGGTTAGGCGTGCATCTGGCCGGCTCCATTCCATTGTTTGCCTGCTGCACCCTGCTTTATCTGTTCTCCGCCACGGCGCTGGGGGTCATGCTGGCCACGGTCGCGCCCACCATGCCGCAGTTCGGGCTGCTGGCTGTTCCGGTTTATGCCGTGGCCTACCTGCTCTCCGGCGCGGCCACACCCGTTGAAAACATGCCGACCGTCATTCAGAACGTTGTCCGGTTTTTCCCGACAACCCAGTTTGTCACACTTTCTCAGGCCATTCTTTATCGCGGTGCCGGGCTCAATGCGATCATGATCCCTCTGCTCGCCATTACAGCGGCAGGCATCGTCTTTCTTGCCCTCGCCCTCGCGCGCTTCCGTTCCATGCTGACGAGCCAGTCCTGATGCCCATGCCTCTTCCTGCTCCCAACACACTCTCTCGCCGCTCTTCCCTGCTGGCCACCTGCCTGCTTGCGGCATGTTCTCCCTTTTCTACCCACGCTCCTCCCTCGGGCGTTGTGGTTCCAAGCCAGTTTTCCCAAGCACCTGCCGGAGAAGCATCTGATCTGTCAGCCTGGTGGCGTGCCTGGAACGATCCAGCCCTGACACTGGCCATTGAAAACGCCCTCAAGGCCAATCCGGATCTCCGCATCGCACGTGATCACATTCTGCAAGCCGAGGCCACTCAGGCCGTCGCTCGCTCCACATTAGGGCCAACTCTCGGAATTACGGGAAATATTGCCGGGGGCGGCATGGACTGGCGCAATCCCTACAATCTGCCCGCCCGCGATGCCGGAACAGACGGTCATCTTGCAGGACTTGCCGCCACCTGGGAACCTGATCTGTTTGGCGGCCGCCATGCCGAGACCAAGGCCGCCCATGCTCTTGTTTTGGCCGAACAGGCACGCCTGCACGGTGTCCAGATGGCCATAGCGGCGGATGTTGCTACCAACTATGTGCAGGTTCAGTCCCTTCGCAAACAACTTGCTCTTCTGGAAGACAGCCTCGTCACCCTCGGCCGCCTGAAAACATATGCTCAGGCCCGTTTTGACGCAGGACAAGCCGTTTTATCCGATATTCAGAGTGTGGACGAGAAAATCAACACTCTTCGGGCACGCCGCCCACTGCTTGAAGCCGCAGTGAATACCTCCCTGCGTCGCATGGCTATTCTTGCCGGACAAGCGCCTGAAAACGCCACAGTCGCAGTCTCCGTCACCCCGCTCGCTACACCACCCGCCCCCACAGGAGACATGCCCGATACCGTGTTGCGGCGTCGCCCCGATGTTGCCGCAGCGGAGGACCTCGTCTCAGCCCGTCTCTATCATCTCAAAAGCACCAAAACCGATTTGCTTCCCCGCTTTGGTCTGCAGTTTTTTGGGGGAGACGGACGGCTGCGCTTTGATGGTATTCCGGGTCTTTCCGGCACAGGCGGCCTTGTCGCACTGACCAGCTACCTGCCCATTTTCACATCCGGCCGTATTCACGCCCGCATTGCCGCAGCCGATGCGCAGCTTGATGAAGCCGTTGCCACGTATGACAAAACCCTGCTTTCTGCCTTGGCTGATGTGGAAAATGCCTATGAGGCACGCACCAGCGAAGACCAGAGAATTCAGGAGCTTTCAGCCGCGCTCAAGCAATCACAGGCTAATGGCGCGGCAGCTCGCGGTCTGTATGAAGGCGGCCAGCGTACCTTGCATGATATTCTGGAAGCCAGACTGGATACTCTTTCGGTAGAAAACACGCTCACCCAGGCAGTCGCACAGCAGCAGATTGCAACAATTACACTCTCTTATGCTCTTGGGGGCGGTTGGCACTGACTGCCGCCTCCATAAAAAAGGGGACGCACACGGCATCCCCTTCCTTACAGATCGGTATCAGAGTGTGAGCACACAGGGCGATGGCACCATACCCATCACCCATATGGCTTTTCATGTCGTCAGGTGTCGGACGCCGCATCAAGGTGATCAAGTCGGCGCGGAAAAGCTCCCGGATTGAAGACAGCCAACAGAATTCCCGCCAATGTAATTGCAACGGCTGCCGGGCATAGGACCGCAAAGCCAAGCGTGCTGAGCAGATGCCCCCCTACGGCAGACCCAAGCAAAATACCAAAATTGCTCGCACTGTTAATAGCAGCGCCAGCCACATCAGCGCTGGTTGCACGGGCGCGAATGGCTCCGGACATCACAAACGGAATGACGGCAGCGTAACCGGCGCACCACACCCCGACAGCCCCCACTGCTGCCCAAGCCGAAAGCAGGTGTCCATACACAAGGCCCATCCCCAACAGCATGGCAAGGCCACCACCAAACAGACCAGCCGCAGGCCAACGGTCCACCATCTGACCAGCACCCCAGAGACCAAAAATACTGACCCCACCCGTTACAAGCAACGCCACACTCAGCATGCTTTCCGGCAGACCATGTTGAAGCAGCAAGGGAGAGACATACGTGTAAAGAAGATTATGCGCGAAGAAGAACACCACGTTCACAGCCACAACCACCAGAAAGATACGCATGGCCGAACGTGATCTTACTGTTGGAAGATGCGGGCTCCCTCCGGCAGGGGCCCTGACGCGCGGCAGATAAAACGCAATAAAAACCGTCAGCAGCACAGAAAGGCCCGTCATGAGATAAAGAGCCGTACGCCAGCCAGAAAAATGCGCGATGGCAGCCGCCCCCGGAACCCCCAGAACAGACCCAAGGGACGTGCCACCATAGACAAAGGAAATCGCCCGGCCTGTCATTCTCTCCGGCACCAGATAAGCTGCATAGGCTGAGACTATGGACATAAGCAGCGCATGAGATGCTCCGCCCAAGGCGCGGCCAAGGCACAGAATCAGAAATGATGGTGCCACAGCGGCAATAAGGTTGGAGACAGCATAGCCCACCAGGCAGACAAGCATCAGAAGCTTGCGGTCCATCCGGGCTGTTGCAATGGTCAGCGGCACCGCACCAAAAGCCACCATCAGCGCATAAGCGCTCACGGCCAGCCCGGCATGCCCTTCAGTAATCTGAAACGCCTGCGACATATCAATCAGAAGCCCCACAGGCGCGACTTCTGTTGTTACGGCAATGAAGGTTGAGGCAAAAAGTGCGCACAACCCCGCAATGGCTTGCCCAGAAAGCGTTTTGAACAGCATGAATTTCCTGACAGAAACAATGGCCTGACCCGGCCAGATGAGCAGGGGCTTTTGGCATGTTTAAAAGCCGACGGGAAGCCAGAAAAAATCACGTTTCTGGTTCCCGTCAAAATCACGTCAGAAAGCTGTTACACTTTTATTTTTTATGGAATGTCTTGACCTGATCCGCTGTCACATGCGGGTTGCCATTGCCATACTGCGCCATCACGTAATTGACCACATCGGCAACCTCGGCATCGCTCAGTCGCTGCACGTCCGAATGACCATCAAAGCCAGGCATGAAGGCATGGGTCTTTCCTGCTGTGCGATTGACGCCATACAGCACCGTCATGATCAGGTTATCCGGACGGGAAGCCCCAACCACGGAATTTGAAAACAGGGACGGCACATAACGGTTGCTGGCCCCTGCCCCATCATACCCATGACAGGCCGCACAGTTTGCATCGTAAACCGCACCGCCCTTAAGCTCCGTGACATCATCAATCCGCGTCAGATCACCACTCCGGATATCCGGCTGGGCCGTTGCCTGCCCGAAGCTATCCCGGGGCTTTTGCCCCGGCTCTTCCTCCTGCGGGGCGACCTGCAAAATATAGGCAGCCAACGCGTGCAAGTCTGCATCCGTCAGGTGGCTGGTGCTGTGTTCCACAGCTTCCCCCATGGGGCCAGCCGCCTGGCTACGGCCCGGAACAGCACCTGTCTGCAGATACTGAACCAGATCATCCTCGCTCCAGTCTCCAATCCCGCTTGTTTTGCTGGATGTGATGTTGGGAGCATACCAGCCGTCAAGCGGTCCACCCGCAAGATACTGATCCTGTTTTTCGCTCAGAATAAAATTGCGCGGGGTATGGCAGGTGCCGCAATGCTCCAACGCATTTGCCAGATAACGCCCACGCCGCATTTTTTCAAATATCGCGGAATCTCCGGTTTCTGGCGGATTATGGTTGGCCAGCATATTCCAACCCGCCATGGCAGTTCTTACATTTGCCGGAAAGGAGAGAGAGGTCTCTGTCGGCGTTTCCGCCACAGGTTTCACCGCATGCATGAACCACGCATACAGCGCCTTCACATCTCCATCTGTCAGGCCGGAGTAAGACACATAAGGCATGGCGGGATAAAGATAGGAACCATCTTTACGCACACCGTGCCGCACGCTTTTTTCAAAGTCTTCTTCCGTATAGGCACCAATGCCATGGTCCGGATCTGGCGTGATATTGGTGGAAACAATATCCCCCATTGGGGTGGCAATTTTCAAACCACCAGCAAAAGGCTTACCTCCGGGCCTGGTATGACACGCCACGCAATCTCCCGCAGTAGCCAGATACTCTCCGCGCTGTATCAGTGCGGCATCAGGCTCATCTGCGGCTGCACAGTAGTGAGATGTACCTGCCAGAATACTTCCCGCAACCAGAAGAGAGACAAAAGTTTTACGGACAGTTTCAGGCATGGTTCAGTTCTTTTTTAAGCGTATCCGCAACGCGGAGGGCGAGCGCTGCAACCGTCAAGGTAATATTGCCCGTGCCGACCGATGAAAAAACAGATGAGCTGGCAATAAACAGGTTCTCGTGATCATGCGTGCGGCAATGCCCGTCCACAACGGAATCCTTGGGGTCCACGCCCATTATGGTGCTGCCTGCGGGATGATCCTGCGGGAAATAACCCGGCGTCCATTGTTCATCCCGGCCGTGCATCAGGCCGATCAGTTCCTTGAAAAGCCCCCGCGTATGATCACAGCTTTTCACCGTATATTCGGGCAGTTTGTAATATACTTCCGGATGCGGAATCCCCAGAATGTCCTTGTTGGTTTTGCTTAATGTCAGCCGATTGTCAGGGTCGGCCAGCCCTTCATTATGGCTGAACAACCTTACAGTATGTGATGCAAGATACCGGATCTGTTCTTCCAGTTCCTTGCCAACATACCCTTTGGAAATAGCCAGAGACGTTGCCAGATCAACCTGATTGTCATCCACCATGTGGACCAGATAGGCACCGCGTTCAGAACGCCAGTCTCCATCACGGAAATTGTCAATCACGTTGGTTTCCAGTGGCCCACGTCCCGGCCACAGCGCCTTATCTCCACTGATAAAGGTTACCTGCACGCCTGTATGGTCCATCATGTTCCGGCCAACATGGCCTGAACTGTTCGCCACACCATCCGGGCTTTTGTCATCCGCAGAAACAAGAAGCAGCTTTGCTGTTTCAATACAGTGCGCTGCAATCACAAAGTATTTGCCCGTGACACGATGCGATCCTTTATCGGGATCAAAGTAATGCACAGCCGTTACGCGCTTGTTAGCGTCATCACGTTCTATCTTGTACACAACGGCATTTGGCACAAACCGCGCACCTGCAGCCTCTGCATGATAAACGGAATAGCTACCGTTATACATGGCCCCGATAGGGCAGATGGGCATGCAGTTGTTATGGCCCTCGCATGTAGGCCGATTATCATACGGGCGTGTATTCCGGGCCTGCGGTTCATGCACAACCCGCCACGGTGTTTTCTCAGCAATCAGTTTACGGAACTGCTGGGCAGCGTAAGAAATCGGCAGCGCATCCATCGGGTAAGGCTGCTTGCGTGGAGACCCCAGATCTTCCTTTGCAGGATCAGGACCGCACACGCCCATCATCACCTCAGCCTGATAATAGAACGGCTCCAGATCCTCATATTTCAGGGCCCAATCGCGCCCTTGCCCATAACGGGACCGAAGCTCAAAGTCTGATGGCAGATACCGCCAGGCGCACCCGGCCCAGTGCCAGGTGGTTCCCCCCATCATCCGCAGATACACCTGCTGATAGGCTTCCGCATCCGGGCCTGTCGTATGCAGATATTCATTCGGCGTCATCTGGTTGGGAGGATGTCTGGCCCACGGCACAGCCGGAAACGGCCCCTGGTAGGACGGCTTGTTTTCCAGATTGCGAAAATTTTCCACAAAATGCTGGCGGTCAACCCGCGGACCTGCTTCCAGTACAATAACGGAGATACCCGCCCGCGCCAGTTCATTCGCTATGGAACTTCCTGCCACACCGGAGCCGACAATCACCACATCGGCGCTAAGAGGCTGTTCAGAAGACATATTTTCAGATTCCGCTTATCAGGTGGGTTCCACAACAAATTTGGACGGAGAAAGTCCGGGCGCACCTGTCGGGAGAGGCACTTCAGGCGGCTTTGATGTCCAGTAGAACGGACCACCTGTTGCGTAAGTCTTTGGATAGACAGCATCTTTTGTGATGTCGAACATCAGGGCAGAGCGATACACAACCACTTTCTGGTCTGCTACCCCCCGATTGTGTTGAAAAAGTCAGCTTGAGGTGTCTGCTTAGGATTTTGTATCCAATTAGGAATGAAAATCCCCCATAATTACAATACTCTATACGTTATGATATCGAACCAAAATGTTGAGTGGAAGCTCCAAAGGGACTTTTTCAACACAATCCCCCGATACCAGCCTGTCATAATATCGTGGATGACGTCCTTGAAAGCCGGGTCCGCTTTCTCGGCAGCTATCGCCAGCTCCTGAGCACTCTCAAAGTGGCTTTGCCGCATGAGAGTGTAGAGCTGGCTGATCTGCGCCTTTCTTTCAGGCACAGCCTGCACAATGCGGGCGTATAACGCGCTGCCAATAGCCGGGGAAAGTGTTTCCCGATCAGTCAACCGCAGGGAAAGCGTAAGAAACTGCGCTGCTTCCGTCACGTCTGAAGAGACCGCTGGTTGCGGCTCTGCAGCCTGTGCCGTTACCGATGCGACAGCAGCCCCCATACCCGCCAGCAGAACATCCCGCCGGGACATCCGCAGCATACGGTTTATCCGCATACTGTTGGGGGAACTGTGATGAACATCTACCGGAACACAATATCGCTCAGCCGCCACGTAGCACGCCCTCTCCAAGTGATGTGCCCACCCACAGCGTTTGTAACTGCCGGACACAATTCAAACCCCTCGTACCCCCGTTCAGGAACATGAGACAAGAAGGGTTTGGAGATTGTTGCTATACGGATAAGTCATATATACCTAAAAAACGCACTCTACTGCGCTATTTTAGGTATAAAAAAGAATCCTAAAGAATTACAAAATTGTTTCAACTATATGAATAAACAGCTTCAAGCACTTACAATCCGAATAATACTGTCCACATTGAATTCAATTCGTTTTTTCAACATTTCCGGAGCCATAAGATCACACCGGAACACAATGGAACCTGTATATCTGTTTGTCAGATAATAATAACCAAGCGCTGCGATGGAAATATGAAGCTGCATGGCATCAATGCCGGACCGGAAAACACCACTCTTCTGTCCACGGACCAGTAAATTTTCCAGCATATGGAGCCGATTTTTGCTCACACTTTTGAGCACATCAGAACTTTCAAGGTGCGCGCCCTTGTGCAGGTTCTCACTATTTACAAGTGTAATAAAATCAGGGTTTTCAAGGTAATAATTCCACGTAAACCTGACAAATCGCTCCAAGGCTACTTTGGGTTCAAGGTGATCAAGCTTCAATTTGCGCTCGGCTTCATACAGATCACCATAAGCTTCTTCCAGAACCTTGGTAAAAAGAGCTTCCTTGCTCCCAAAGTAGTGGTAGATCATCCGTTTGTTGGCTTCCGCTTTTTCAGCGATCACATCAACCCGCGCGCCGCCCAGCCCACTCATGGCAAATTCATGCTTGGCTGAAGACAGAATACGTTTCTGAGTTGCTTCCGCGTCCCGCTTACGGGGAATACGCGTTGCCTCGGGGCTCGTGCCAGGCAGACTATCTGTGCCTTCCCTGCTTTCTGCCTGTGTCATCTCATTCCCTCATTAAATGCGTACTAACGGACCATCACTCAGATAAACATCCTGGAGCAACGTGTTATAATAACGTTATTTCCCATAAGTAACAAGATATTTACATATGAACCAAATTCTAACGCTTGAGGCAGATCCAACCTAACCGCGCGTTTCTACACTCCCAGAAACAGGTCACGAGGCAGCCACTCTCTGCCTGCCCCGTGCCGTAATCCCAGTTGCTGTTATTCCGCGCGTCCTATCAGGCAGCTTCTTTATTCTGAGCTGGCACATCCGTCATTGAAGGCTGAAAGAGGGCAGCATCCATCTCCTTCAGGGTGGAAGACACAAGCAGCGGCACTTCAGCCTGATCAAGCACCTGGGTTTTCAGATCAATACCGGGCGCAATTTCTGTCACCATTAGCCCCTGAGGCGTCAGTTTCATGACGCACCGCTCCGTAACGTAAAGAATTTCCTTTCCTTCCGCGATGGCCCTTGGTCCGGAAAAGGATGTCTGATCCAGTTTTTCAACTATCTTCGGCACCTTGCCTTCCCGATCAATCCGCACCTTTCCGTCTGCAACGCCCAACTTGGCCCCTGCATTGAAATACCCGGAAAAAATGATGCGCTTTGCGTGAGAGGTAATGTCCACAAAGCCGCCCGCGCCAGCCGTAACATGGGGGCGGGCTGCCAGATTGGAGACATTGACTGACCCCATACGATCAATCTGAAGGAAAGACATCAAGGAGACATCAAAGCCGCCAGCCTGAAAATAGGTAAACAGTTGAGGAGAAGCCACAAAACATTCCGCATTGGAAGAACAGCCGAATTTGAAATCAAGCAGAGGAATACCACCAACAGCCCCCTGCTCAATCACCCACGTCACCTCACCATGCCGCCCTTCTTCAAGCAGAATTCTGGGCACGTTGGCTGAAATACCAAACCCGATATTAACAGCCCATCCGGGCTTCAGTTCCTGTGCTACGCGGCGCGCCATCACTTTGGCGGCGTCAAACTCCGGCAGGCTGAAACTATCCAGCGGCCGGAACACCTCCCCTGAAATGGCAGGATCATAAGGGGTCGCGGTTGTCTGCAACTGTTCCGGCGCTTCGACCACATAGTCCACCAGAATACCCGGCACCCGCACATCATGCGGCCTCAATGTGCCAGACTGCGCAATACGCTTCACCTGCGCAATAACAATGCCCCCACTATTTCGGCCTGCCAGCGCAATCTCCATCGCGCCAATATAGGCCCCTTCGTTCTCAAATGTCAGATTGCCACGCTCATCTGCTGTGCTAGCGCGAATAACGGCAACATCTGGCCGCAGGGCATTAAAATAAAGCCACTCCTGCCCCTTAAACGTGGTCCGTTCCACTATAGGCTTCTGCCGCGCCACATCATTCATGGCACAGCCTTCCTTCTGCGGGTCCACAAATGTATCCATGCCAACTTGTGTCAACACGCCGGGCCGAAGAGCGGCCCCTTCCCGCAACATGTCAAAAATAACGCCACTGGGCACGTTATAGGCCGCCACCTGATTGTCCCGGATCATCTGCCGAATAAGGGGCGGTTCCATTGACGACGGCCCCGAAGGGAACGAGCCACCAATAATGGTGGCGAGAAGCCCAGGCTGAGCAACATGATCCACCCCTTTTGTGCCGAACATATCTCCCGCAGCAATGGGATGAATGGTGGTTATGCCTCTGGGTGCGCCCTTCTCCCGAAATCTGGCACCAATTGCGGCCAGAATCTCATCGGGACAGCATAGGCCACTGGAAGAATTGACGGCGATAACGGCTCCGTCCTTGATAAACTCAGCAACTTCTGCGGCGCTTTTGATCTTGGACATCTGTTTTCAGCTTTCCAGCTATTTTAACTATCTGGTTATTTATATTTTGGTGTATTTCGGGCCGCAAGGACAATCTGGCCCGGACTGGCCGTTAAAGCCCGCTTCCCGTCTTTGTGATGGACGCTTACAGCTTTTCAGTCAGCTCTGGGAGAACCGTAAAAAGATCTCCCACAATCGCGTAATCCGCAATTCTGAAGATTGGAGCCTCTTCGTCCTTGTTGATCGCAACAATCACCTTGGAATCTTTCATTCCCGCAAGATGCTGAATAGCACCAGAAATGCCCGCAGCTATATAGAGGTCCGGCGCAACAACTTTCCCGGTCTGCCCTACCTGCCAGTCATTCGGCGCATATCCCAGATCCACCGCAGCCCGGCTTGCGCCAACGGCACCGCCCATCTTGTCCGCAAGGTTGATAACGCACTCAAAATTTTCTCTGGACCCCAGGCCCCGGCCACCAGACACAACCACACGGGCAGACGTCAATTCTGGCCGTTCAGAAACAACAGACTGATCTTCCACCCACAGGGAGAGAGAGGGTAGATCTGCCACCTCCGCCGTCTCGATCTCGGCGGCACCATTCTGGCCCACGGCGGAAAAGACTGACGTTCGTATTGTAAAAACTTTTATTTTATCAGTTGATTTAACTGTCTGAATGGCATTCCCTGCAAATACCGGGCGCTCAAATGTGTCCGCGTCCTGCACGGCTGTCACATCCGTCAGAACCATCACGTCCAACAATGCAGCCACTCGCGGCAGGATGTTTTTGGAAAATGCCGTAGCGCCTGCCGCAATATGACTATACTGCCCAGCCAGCTTTACAACCAAGGCAGCCACAGGTTCCGCAAGCCCATGCTCAAGCACAGTGTCGCGCGCAACCAGAACCTTGGTCACACCATCCAGATGCGCAGCCGTGCTGGCAGCATTTTCTGTCACGTCTCCAGTCAACAGAAGATGCACTTCTCCCAGCGGCTTGAGGGCGTCAAGCGCTCTGGCAACTGTATCTGTTGCAAGCTGGCCATTCACACTTTCACCCAGCAATAAAACAGTCATCAGATCACTCCTGCCTGATTTTTCAGTTTTTCGATAAGCTCATCAACGGAGTTAACTCTCACACCGGCGCTCCGCTGGGCCGGTTCAACCGTACGCACCACCTGCAGACGGGGTGTAATATCCACACCCATGTCTGATATTGTCTTTTCTTCCAAAGGTTTTTTCTTGGCTTTCGGGTATTGGGGCCCAAAAAACTACCGTGGCTCATTTTTAAGCGCAGTTTGGCCGTTTTTCAATCCGGGAGGCAGCCCAACTCTCAGGGGCTGCAATCCGCCTCCACTTTTTACGCGTATTTTAAAAACCAGTTTACACCTTCAATTTTCCAAACCGCAAAAATTTTACCCCGAGGAAAGGGAAAGGGGTTTCCCCGCCCCCCCCCCAGAAAAGGGTGCAAGCATCTGGCCGGTTTTCGTTCAAAATTTATTATCCCGGCCCGCTTGCCCTTGATTTTACCCCGATCCGGCGTTTTTTGTTTCCACCAAATTTGGTTAAGGGGAATTTTTTTGGGAAAAAAGCCAGGGGTTTTAAAAAATCACATTCACCCTCCCGTTTATGTCTTTTAACCCTTAAACGGGCCCCATCCGCCCCCCCCTCGCCAGCGCTTTGGGGCCCCAAAAGATCAAAGCGCCTGACCTTTCGGGCCCCCGGAAAGCCACAAACTCGGTTGCAAGACCTTTTCTTTAAAAAGGCGGGAATGCTTTTTTCCCGAGCAATTTCATCAAACGGGGGTTTAAAGGACATTTTTACACCGGACAGAAACAAAAACCGCTTTCCCTCCGTCTTTACACCCGCCCCCTTTAAAATAGTCAACAACCCTTTTTAAGGGGGGGCCCCAAATATTTTCATAAAAAATCCTCGCTTTTTAGGAAACAGTCCGGAAGCGAAACAATCATGATATTTCCGAACATCGTCCGGAAAATTTCCCGGTTTTTTCCCCAGGGTTTTTTACAGAGGGAAAATTTTAAATTCAACAAAAACCGCTATAGCCCGGCCCCAAAGCGGCCCCCGGGTAGGGGTTTAAAATCACCCCGCCGTCCCCCCCCTCAACCCGCGATCAAGAAAAATGTCAGTCGGCTGGGGCCCCGCCAGGGCAAAAAAATGATTTGCCCAAGGGAAGGCCCATGGGCCCCGCTTTTTAAGCGATATCGTAAATCCGTATCCCACCAGACATGGTAAACATCTATGGCCACACCAAGGCCCGGCGCATTGACCAGATCACAGATATCCAGCGCGTCTCTGGTAGTTGTCAGGCAGGAGCGATCCCCCCCATAAGCCGGGTTCAATGGTTCCAGAGCCAATTTGACACCGCACGCATCAGCATACGGAACCACTTCTTCTAGATACCCTGCCACCAGCTTAAGACTTTCTTCCACGCCCTTCGTCTCAGGCTGCACGCCGCCGGTAACAATAGTCAAAATCGGCGCTCCCACCTCGGCAGCAAGATCCAGAGCAGACCGAAAATCGTCAATAACTGCCTGTCTTCCTACCGGGGCCATCGGTCCGACCAGAAAAGGAGACCGGCATAAACCGGCGACACTCACGCCTGCCTCCCGTGCCCGGCGCGCAATTTCAGCGCCTCGGCCTGTAACCTCCCGCCGCCAGAAAACAATCCCCCCAATGCCGCGCCGGGGCCCTGATCCAATGTCGCTCAGGGGAACCCCGGGACCTCCCCCGGCAAATTATGGCCAAGTGTGGCGGTGTTTAGGCCAATGAGAGAAAATATGCGTGAAATCCGCATTTCGGCCCGTAAAAAAGCCAGAAGAGACGTAACGGGTGTACCGCCTTTTCCGGATCACGGAGAAGACCGCACTGGTCCGCCTGCCTGAAAATTTCCGTAAAATATGGCAAAGGCCGGAGAGCCTGCCCCCTTTTCACCTAATAATGATCCTGGAAACCTTCACCACGAAAGGGAAAACACGACGCCTGTTTTATAATACTGTGTGGGAGCCCGAAAAATGGTGCGGGCAAGGGGCACTGTCGGGTCCAGCGTGGACCGGAAAGCAGCAGTATCCCCTTCTCCCAGTTTTGATACAGCATACGCGGCAGCCGGTGCCAGGGGGTCAAAAATACCAAGAAGAGCATGACTGAATCCGTGGTCATCACCTTCAATCAGTTCCGGATAATTGAAGTCATCCCCGGTGTACATTTTCACACCAGAAGGCAGACGCCGCCGCAGAACGATTTCCTTCTGTTTATCCAGAAGAGATATTTTTATGCCGTCAACTTTGCTTTTATTAACTTCAATAATCTCAAGAACGGTTTCTACGGCGTCCTCAAAGGAGGCGCTACCCCAATATCCGGCAAGTGCCGGGTCGAACATCTCTCCCAACCAGTGCAGAATAACCGGCTGGTCACAGGCGGAGAGAACGTCTGAATAAACACGCAGATAGTCCGCTGCGCTGCGAGCCACTTTTACCAACGCTCGGCTTGCCATCAGGATCAACCGGCCGCCCACGGCCTGAATAGCCTCAACCTGTTCCAGATAAGCGCGAATAACATCATCTACCGATCGCGCATCCTGTGGCAGCAGATGATCCGTGCCACACCCGTTAGCAACCAATGCGTCCGGCAGTTCTTTACGAGTATGGGTAATCAGTTCCAGCGCCTTGGGCCAGTCCAGCCCCATACCGCGCTGAGCTGTATCCATGGATTCCGCAATGCCAATTCCTAAACCGGCAAGATAGCGACGAAACTCAAGGGTTTTTTCCCAATCAATCGCAGGAGAACCAGATGGGTCATTATTCGTGAAAGGATCAGCAACCACGTGAGCCGCTGAATAGACAATACGTGCCGACTGGCCAGAAAGAACTGCCGAAGGCAACGGAACACCGGGTCGAGAAATGTTTCTGCCCATTCAGGTCGGGAAGTGCTATTTCTGGCCACTCTAAAAACGGGGAAACCCACTTTCCCCGGCATCTGCAAAAATTGCCTGTCCCGCACATATGGAAGTTTTTCCAGCGGCAAACTTGTAATGAGGCCCCCAATTTCGCGGGGGTGCCACACGGGGAAAACAAGGTCAACCGTCTTTACGCGCTTTCTTAACTTTCAAAACAGGCGTGTCATCTCTGTAGCAAAAAAGCCCGGGTGCACATCATAAACAGCATGTTTTCAGCCCCACCGACAGCGGGGTACGGAAAACAGGCACAGCAGTTTAGGCACAAAATTTTCCCAACGCTGGACAGCAACAGCAACGGCGTTTGAAGATGTCACATTCACAATGGCGTAAAACTGCTCATCATCCCGTTTGCGTGAAAGCAAACGCCGCGCAAAAGCCTGCGAGAGAAAGAAAACAGCCTTGGCATTCACGTTTACACACCGGTCCCAACTGGCTTCCGTCACATCCAGCAGGTCCCCGCGTTGCAGAACCCCTACCCCGGCATTATTCACCAAGGTTGTTAACGGGCCCAATGTGTCTTCAATGCGGGAGAGTTGCGGTTCATAAGCAGCACTATCCGTTACATCAAATGGAGCAGCCATCACAGGCACTCCATAGTCCGAAACTCTTTTAACTGCCGCGTGAAGTTCTGCATCGTCCGCAGGGCCGTTGAGCGCAATGGCAAAACCGGCCTGAGCCAAAGCCTCGGCAGTAGCCAGCCCGATACCGCGAGAAGACCCAGTAACCAGAGCTACCTGCATCATGAACGTGCGCCTTTGCGCAGCAATTCACGTGCAATAATCATCCGCTGAATCTGGTTTGTTCCTTCGTAAATCTGGGTAATTTTGGCATCACGATAAAGGCGTTCAACCTCAAAACCACGGATATAGCCTGAACCACCAAAAACCTGCACCGCATCTGCTGTGCGGGCAACTGCCATGTCCCCTGCGAAAATTTTGGGCCCTGGACAGGACCGTGTTGACCCGCCCGGGCAATTTTGGGCGCAGCGGGTAAAAAAGGAGCCGGCGGCCCCCAATATCTTTGCCATGTCAGCAAAGGAGCCATACCCCTGAAATTCTGCAATATGTTTTCCAAACTGCTTCCGGGTGCCTGCGTAATCCACTGCGGCTTCCAATCCCGCCTGCGCAATGCCCACGGCCAGAGAGGCAATGCCCACACGCCCTTTATCCAGAACGCTCATCATCATATGAAAACCGCGCCCTTCTTCACCCAGAAGCGCGTCTGGCCCCAATCTTACATCCTGAAAATCAAGCCCGCCGACCTGGCTGGCGCGCTGCCCCATCTTATGTTCCTTCGGGCCGCGCTCTACCCCCTTGGCATGCAGATCCACAATAAAGATGGACATGCCACGATTACCGGCTTCCTTGTTGGTTCGTGCCAGCACAAAGCCTGTATCTGCCACGGGAGCATTATGAATCCAGATCTTGCCCCCATTCAGCACCCAGCCATTGCCATCCCGTTCAGCCGTGGTGCGAATACCAGAGACATCCGTCCCGGCTTCCGGCTCGGTAATGCAGTAAGCCACCTTGCGCCGCATGGAGAGAACTTCTGGCAGCATTTTGCGCTGATGTTCCGTGCCATGCCTTACCAGCAGGGTGGAAATCAATTCCACCAATCCACATTGGTCTGCGATGCTGGCGTAACCACGGGAGAGTTCTTCCATGACCACAGCATACGTCAGTGTATCAAATCCCGGGCCACCCAGCTCTTCCGGCACCCCAATACCAAACAGGCCTAACTCAGCCATCTGATCATAAATTTCGGTAGGAAAGCGTTCTTCCCGATCCAGCGCTTCTGCTGCCGGGCGGATCACCTCATCTACAAAAGACCGGGTTGTTTCCAGAACCTGTTCCTGCACTTCGTTAAGAAACATCTTTAAAATCCTACTTAATGAACTATCTGGTTACATACATTGTATTGCGTTGGAAGATCAAGGAAAGAGAACAGAACCCTGCTCAAAAAACGCTGAACATTTCGTGTAGTGTGTCTATCTGCCTAGAAGATGATAGCGGTCTCAAAATCGAGTACCGTCGCATTGGCGTAACGCCGCGTTCCGCCGGGTCTCCAGACATACTGCAATCCCGGCCGCACCAGCAGCCACGGTGCAGGTCGCCAGCCATAATTGACCTCAAAGCTATGCTCAAAGGTCGGCGTGGAAACATCTTGCCCGGTTGATTTAAGATATCGGGCGTAGCGGGCAATTTTTGAATTAACCACCATCAGCTTTCCGCCAATACTGATCGTATCATCTGGCCTGCTGGCAAACGTGCCTTTGCGAATAAAGCCCCAGGTGGCAAAATATGGAAACGGAGAAGTCTGGGTGTCCCCCCACACAAAACTGCCAAACGCAACCACTCCCCGTTTCGGGTTGTTCCGATCGCGCTCGATCATCTGATCTCCTTCAAACCACGCGCCATACCGCCCTTTTATGCTGTCATTGGGCCAGTTTTGATAAACTGTACCCGCAGGTGCAAACATCGTGATTTTCTGGGTAACCGTTTTAACGCGGGTTGTTTCCCAATACCCACCTATTCTTATATTACCCGGATACGCTCCTTTTATATCCGTACCCCCATGCTTCCAGCCCAGTTGCACAGGGAAATACGTACCCACAGTATTATGAAGCCACATTTTCCAGCCATTATGACTGTTGGCAATTGTATTATCCACGTTATAGACGCCAAACGAGGCAAGAAAATCATCTTTGCCGGTAGGGTATAGCTTTACATAAGCACCCGGGTGCGCACTGGGATAATAGCCATAGCCAGAATTGAATGCGAGCGACTGTGGCATACCGCAAATGGCATTGCTTTGAAACTGACAGTAAATAGACATACCCCAGTGCGTTGTAGACTGGGCAAAATCATTTTCCGTATTGACCCATCCCAGTTCCGTGTTCACATAATTTGTAAATTTGTGTTCAAGAGAAAGCCGGGTCAAACGCACGGTCTGCCCTGTTCCATAAATTTCCTGCACGGAACTGAGCGCAGGCATCACCATATGCAGCCCCAGCCCTGAACGTTGTGTAACCAGGAAATGAAGAATCCCAATATCGTAACCAAGCCATTTGTTGAAATCGATATCCAGTCCTCCTGCAAATTCATGCGCATAACGCACAGCCTGCGCTTTCCCGCCCGCAGGGTTTCCAGCTGTATCCTGCACATAATGCCCCTGAAACAGGATGCCGCGCTGTGCCAACCGCGTGCGCAGTCCGCCCCAATCTCCCGTCATCACATCCTGATGTAACCAGTTGGACGATAACGGGCGAGGTGCCGAACGCCACACACGGGATACACGGCTTGGCCGCCTGATGATGTTATGATGATCATCGTAAAAGAAGAAATTATCCTGATTGTTTGACAACTCTTCTTCCACCAGATCAGGATTATTCACACAGAGCACATTTGGGTCCCACGGTGTCATCGCAACACCAAAACATTCTGACAGTTCAGGCCGGCGCGCACGCGCTTCACTGGCCGCCGGTATCAATGCAAGACACGCGACAGCCCCTACAGTACGAGACATTTCCCACATGACAGCTTCCTTTTTATTTTTATACTGCCGTTTATGATCAGGAAAACACTTTATGGCGGGAAGAACGTGAGTAAAACCCAAAGAAAATAACAACAAGATAGCAAAGAGCCGGTATAATGAAGGCTATATTCAGGGTGGTAATATCCGCAAACCGTCCTGTTATAACCGGAACAAACGCCCCACCCACAATCGCCATGCAAATCAGGCCAGACCCTTCAGAGGCACGATGCCCAAGGTCCATCGAAGTCAGTGAAAAAATAAGCGGGAACATAACTGAGTTACACAACCCAACAGCTAACATTGCCCAACCAGCCATTCCTCCTGTGGAAACAATGGAAAGAATAACCAGCAGAAAGGCGCAAGTTCCATACACAGTCAGAAGAACAGAAGGTGCTATAGCACGCAGCAAAACAATACCCAGCAGACGCCCGCATAAAAGCCCACCCCAGTAAAATGCAAGGTGTTTCCCGGCTTCTTCCGCAGTCAAATGCAAGGTATCAGGCAAAATAAGATAATTAACCAGAAGGCTTCCAATCGTAACTTCTGCGCCGATATAGAAAAAAAATCGGGGGAAAAGCCCAAAAAATGAAATGCCTGTCCCCTTTAAAAGTTTAAAAGGCCTTTAGCAAAACCTTTCCTTCATGAAAATATTCGCCCTTGAGTTTGCTAAAGATTTTTCCAAGGTCATTTAAATGACCAACAAAAAAATAATGACAGAAACCCCCAACAGATAACCCCCCCAAAACTAATAAATTTTTGCCCCCTTTAGACATTTCCCCGATCAGAAAAAAAAACGCGCTATTTTTCCCAAACAGACTTTTTTCGGGGTGGTTTACGCAAAAATCATGGGACCCAAAATTTGGGAAGGGAAAACCAAATGTAACCCAAAAGAATTTTCAGGCTTTGGGGAAAATGTCAGGGTGCCCCTACATTCTGTTTATTTCTTAAAAAGATAAAAGTGGGGGTTTGGGGTTACCTTTAATAATCGTAATACCGGCAGCCACCACAAACAGGGCCAGCAGAAAAACCAGAAAACGGGCAGACCACGTTGCTGGAATAAAACACAGGCACCCTAACGCTATCAGATTAAGGCCAATAACAAGTGTTCTCATATAGCCATTTTTCTTGATCATATGAGAAGCCGGAATAGAAATAAGAAAATAACTTGCAAAAAAGGGAGAACTGAAAAAAGTTTTCCATCGAGTGTAATTCAACAAACACTTCTTGAGTTTTGGAAATTTTGCGTTTCCCGACTGGAATGCCTCCGAAAAGGAAAAACATGGAGAAAGAAAGAAAATCGAGGATACCTGCTTTCTCGTGCGTATTATCCTTTACCGCAACAGAACACTCCCAAAACAAACACTCCTTTTGGGGGACTTTCATTGCCCAATTTTTAGTGCCCGAAATGACCTGTGGGATCATTTTTGCTTTTAAAATTTTAAAGGGTGGTTTTGTGAAGAAGGGAAATGAATTTACTTTCTTTTTCTGATATCATAAAGTAACACATTTTTATTGGGGCCAATAAGACTAGGGAGGGACCCAGGAAAACACCAAAACCTCAAGCCCTTTAACACCCCGCACTTTCAAAGTGGGCAACCCCCGGCCATTTTCATCAGACCCAAATTTTCAAAGGGACCGTTGGGGTGATATGGGCGTTTTGCCCAAAATTTACGTGGGGTACCGCACCAGATCCTCCGGGGTTTTTAAAGCTTCATCCCGGGAAAAAGCCGCGTTTAACATGCTTTTGCATATTCGGCTGGTTCATGATCTCGCGGCTGATATGCAGACCTTCCACAGAACTTTGCACGTCTTCCCCTTCGCAAGGGGAAAAAATTTTGGAATTTAAAAAGAACCCCGGCTTTCAGGGGCGGCCTTTTAACCTCACAGTCCCGCGGCTTTTAGGGCGGGAGAACTAGGAATTTAACGGTGCAACCGAACCCCGAGGGAAAATTTTGGCAGCCGGGGTTCCACACCCGGCCCCCCCGCCAGAAAAGGGGTTGGGAGATCAGGCAAAAACTCTCCTGACATTGGAAGACCAAAACGCACCCCCTTCCCCCACATTTGGGGTCCCCAAAGGGGCCCGAAATTGAAAAGAAAATATTGGGAGGCCCGCCCAAAATATATCATGGCGCTTTATTGTAGGGATCAAGACGGGTCGGTTTTTTTTAATCGTAAAAAAATTCCCCTTTTACCGTTTAAAGGTCACTCAGAAATTTCTGCCAACACCCGGCCCGATCAGCAAAAACGGGTATCCCTGATCTTTTAGATTTCTGCCTGGGGCCCAAAACCCAAAAAAACTCATGAAACTTTGGTGATCCAATAGCTCCCGCTGTCACAATCACTTCAGCATCTGCGTGGGCCACACACTTCTTACCTTTGTGGATGTATTCAACACCCGTCGCCCGATTATTTGAAAAAAGAATACGCGTCGTGAGGCAATTGATTTCAACTGTCAGATTGGGACGCTTCATGACCGGCCGCAAATAGCCAACGGCCGTTGAACACCGCCGCCCGTTCCGGGTGGTGATTTGGGAAAAACCGCCCCCACCGGCCCCCATAAAAACAGGATATGGGGAAGCCATATTGCTGACAGGCCTGAACAAACGCACGCGTTACCGGCATAGGGCTCGTGATGCTGGAAACACCTAACGGACCATCCGTGCCGTGGTATTTCGTGGCAAACAATTCATTCCCTTCAGACCGAAGAAAATAGGGTTGCACATCCTTGGCAGACCAGCCCGTACACCCTTCTTCATCAGCCCAGCGATCATAATCCTGCGCTACACCCCGCGTAAAAACCTCGGCGTTGATTGAGCTTCCACCACCCAGAACACGAGCCTGAACATACGGTATGCGACGGTTTTGCGCATGCACCTGCGGCACGGTATGAAAACCCCATGTGTGAGGTCCTCCTGTCATTTTTGCAAACCCTATGGGCATGTGAATGAAAGGATGGTTATCCGCTTTTCCTGCTTCCAGCAGCAAAACACGTGCGCTTGGGTTCTGACTCAGGCGGTTGGCAAGCACGCAACCCGCTGTGCCGCCCCCTACGATAAAGAAAACATGCTGCCGAATCACACACCCAAGGGGACGAGGGGAAAAAACAATGGCGTTGCCTTGATTCGGGTATCTTCTCCCCGTAAAATGCCAGTCTCACGCCCAATACCGGACTGCTTGAATCCGCCTGCTGGGAGTTCCGGTCCACCCGCAATGGTAGTGTTGACCCAAACGCGCCCCGCACGAATGCCGCGCACTGCGTCCATGGCGTGCGAGAGATTCTGCGTCCAGATTGTGGCGGAAAGGCCGTAAATAGTATTGTTTGCTATGGTAATGGCATCATCTGTTGTTTCAAACGGAAGTATACTCAGAACCGGCCCAAAAATTTCGTCCGTTGCAATATCCATGTCAGATGTAACGTCCGAAAAGATTGTTGGTTGAACAAACAATCCCCCATCTGTGCCATTGACTTTACCCTGCGGGGAAAAACGGCCCCCGCTTTGTTCCCTCGTTAAATGTATCACAAATGGTTTCGGCGCTTTTTCATTACATTGCGCAATCTGCGTGGCCCCGGGGCCAAAGGGGCTCCCACCGCAAACGGGCCAATTTTTCAGTCAAAAGGCGCTCAAATTCGGGCTGAATGGATTTTTCAACAAGCAACCGGCTTCCGCCCACGCAGCATTGGCCCGCGTTAAAGCAGAAACCAAAAATAACCCCATCAACAGCGTCTTCAAGCCGTGCATCAGCAAAGACCACATGAGGGTTTTTGCCCCCCAACTCCAGACTCAGCTTTTTGAAGTTCCCGGCAGATGCCGCCAGCACCCGCTTGCCTACAGCGGTTGACCCCGTGAAGGATAGCATATCAATGTCGGGATGGTGAGACAGCACTTCTCCCACCACGCTTCCTGGGCCCGTGACAACATTGAATACGCCATCTGGCAGCCCCGCCTGCGTCAGGATCTCAGCCATAATCAGCGTGGTGGCAGATGTCAGATCACTCGGCTTTGCAACCACTGTGCAGCCAGAAGCCAAAATGAAGGGCAGACGCTCAGACAGAATGAAAAAAGGAAAATTCCACGGTGTAATCAGCCCCACAACACCGATTGGCTCACGGGTCACAAACCCGAACATGCTATCGCCGAGGTTATTGAAGCTATCCCCATGCAGCATTCTGGCCGCGCCCGCCGCATATTCATAAATACCGGCGCTGGCCTGAATTTCTCCACGAGATTGCGTAATAGGCTTGCCTGTTTCAAAGGTTTCAAGCCGCGCCAGTTCCTCAGCCCGCTCCCGAATAAGGGTTGCCGCTTTCAGAAGCACGTCCGCACGCTGCTGACCAGAAAGCCCTGACCATCTCCTGTCTTCAAACGCCTTTCTGGCCACTGCAACAGCCTCATTGACGTCCGCTTCCGTGCCCGCTGTGGTTCTGGTTACCAGAACACCGTGTGCCGGGCTGCGGCGCTCCATGATCTTACGGTCGCCAGAATCCACCCACAACCCATTGATATATAATCCGAATAAACGTGGGTTTTGGGGTAAGGAAAGCTTTTGTGTGCTCGTTGTCATTGCACCGCCCTGTTTTTGATTTTGTGTTATTGTCGCTGGAAATCGGTGTTACTAACTAGTTAGTGTATTGCAGAATGAGTGTCAATCAACACCCTTCCCCTTCACAACCTCTGAACCGCCGTTCAACTTAACTTGATGGTTTTACGAGGGGCTTTGACTTCAATATGATGCACGGAGCTGAACGCCGATTAGCACCCTTTTTTTGATCAGCATGGACCTCCTGACGCGCTCCCACAAAGCGTCAGGACACTGTCACCATACATTTTCGAGGCAGCGATAATAATAGCGTTGGCGGAAGCCAAAGAAGCAAGGCATCACGCCTCATGTCAGCAAGCTGGACTGCCAAAGCAAAAGTGGGGGGCAAACTCTGGCTATCACAGATGTGGTAAAAGTCTCTTCGTTATCACACGGTCAGCACGCACAATACTCACGCAGTATCGCAACTATTGCGCCGTATAACCGCCATCTATCACAAGCTCGCTGCCTGTAACGAATTTTGATTCGTCAGATGCAAGATAGAGGATGCCGTAGGCAATATCTTCTGGCGCCCCCAAATGCCCAATAGGGTGAAGATCAACCAGCCGCTGACGTGCTGCCTCGTCTTCCTGTGTCAACCCTTCTACCATGGGTGTCCAGATATAGCCCGGATGAACGGAGTTGACCCGGATGTTATATCCCGCCTTTGCACAATGTAATGCCGACGATTTTGTAAAAATACGCACTCCGCCCTTGCTGGCATTGTAGGCAGCCAGCTCCGGATCTCCAATTAGCCCTTCAATTGAAGACAGATTGATGATCGAGCCGCCTCCAGCGTGCTTTCGTATTCCTTCAATGGCGTATTTTGTGCCCAGAAACACACCGTCCAGATTGATGGACTGTACCCTCCGCCACGCTTCCAGACTGGTGCTTTCCACAGTGCCGCTATACGCAATACCTGCGTTATTCACCACGATATCAAGTCGGCCAAAGGCAGCTAAAGCAGCTTCAACCACAGCTTTCCAATCTTCTTCCTTGCTCACATCAAGGGTGAAAAACTGAGCTTTTCCGCCTTCCCCTTCAATTTCGGAAACGGTTTTCTCTCCCTCCTCCTTGTTAATATCCCCGACAATAACAGAAGCGCCTTCCTGCGCTAGAAGCTGCGCTGTGGCTTTGCCAATACCAAGCGCAGCTCCACTCACAATGGCAACTTTACCCTGTACGCGTCCCATGTCCGTCTCCTTCTGTTATGTTAAAATCAAGCGTGAAGACGCAAAAAAATGCCTTCACACGCAGAAGAACGCACACAGGCAAAGAGAGACGCATTCTCCCCCTCCTGTTTTTTATTCCCTTCTCAGCGGCATAAATTCCCCACTCCTCAGCCTTTGCCGTGCATGGAAAAGGAAGGCTGTGACGTTCCAGATACGCTTTCTGTCTGTCTTGCGGGAACTTCCCCTTTTATCAGGCGTATGAAGCTCGACAGCACCGCTCGCGGCTCCGTTTTTTTATACTGGAGCAAACATCGCCGGGACGTGAAGAATATAAGCAGAAAAACACAAATTCCTTACAGGTTAAGACAACTCCGTTCGGATAATAATCAACAGATGCGGAAGGTCCCGATATGGTCGATTTTTCCCAAATCCGTTCCCTTCTTGTCTATACGTTGGTTATAAGTGTTCTGCTTGCCTACATGCTGGGCCTGAGTGCCCTGACGGGTCTCAGACGTTCCTTGTCCCACGGCGGAACCTCTCTCTCCATCCCATTTGAATCCGGAATAATCCCTACCGGATCTGCCCATCTCCGCCTGCCAGTGCAGTATTATCTGGTCGCCATGTTCTTTGTCATTTTTGACGTAGAAACCGCTTTTCTCTTTGCGTGGGCCATTGTGGTGACAGATGTGGGGTGGGTTGGATACAGCGCAGCGTTGCTCTTCATTTTCTTTCTGGCTGTCTCCCTCGTGTACCTGTGGCGAGCAGGCGGGTTGGATTGGGGGCCTCTGCCCCGGCGCCTTCCAGAAACACAATCCAGCATGGAGCATCTATCATGATCTGGTCACTTTCTCGCCCGGCAACAACGCCAACCACTGTACCCTCTGTTGATAACGCGACTTTTACAGAAACAGTCCAGCGCAACCTTGTTATCGGTCGCCTTCAGGATTTTGTCTCCTGGGGGCAGAAGAATTCCATATGGCCTCTCAATTTTGGTCTTTCCTGTTGCTACGTGGAAATGGCTACGGCCTTCACAAGCCAGTTCGATATCGCCCGTTTCGGATCTGAAGTTCTCAGGGCTACGCCCCGCGAGGCCGATCTCATTGTTATATCCGGAACTGTTTTTGTAAAAATGGCTCCTATCATCAAACATCTCTATGATCAGATGCTTGAACCGCGCTGGGTTATCTCAATGGGGTCCTGCGCCAATTCCGGCGGCATGTATGATATTTACAGCGTGGTACAGGGGGTAGACAGCTTCCTGCCGGTAGATGTGTATGTGCCCGGTTGCCCACCAAGGCCAGAAGCTCTTCTGGAAGGCCTCATGCTTTTGCAAAAATCCATCGGGAGCCAGAGGCGCCCGCTCAGTTGGATGGTAGGCGAGCAAGGGATCGTTCCGGTTACTCCACCAAGCCTGCGGGACGCCAAACGCAGCGTCCGTCAACAAACGCAGGATCTGCGTTCACCAGATGGGATCTGATACCATGAGCGCGACTGTTCTTTCTGACCGGCCACCGCCCCATTCCCTGTTGGAAAACATTGCTGCACAGAACCTCCCGCCTTCTGGCCCAACTGCCGATGTCACACGGGATAACGTAGCTGTTGTCTGGATATCGGCAGCCACCATTCGCGCCACGCTTCAAATGCTGAAGGATCATGCCCAAGGTCATTTGATGCTTTTTGACCTTACGGCAATAGATGAACGGGAACGCATTCACAGGGAAGGACAACCAAGCTCCTCCTTCACAGTCGTCTATCATCTTATGTCCCTCGATAGTCGGGCGGATGAAGTCCGGATCAAGGTTGCCCTAACTGATCATGCCCCGTCTCTGCCCAGCATTAGTGATATCTGGCCCAACGCCAACTGGTACGAACGGGAAATATGGGATCTGTTCGGGATTCATTTTGACCACCATCCTTTCCTGCGCCGTATCCTTACGCCCCCTACATGGACAGACCATCCTTTACGCAAAGATCACCATGCCCGCGCAACGGAAAAACCACCTTACAGCCTGACCGAAGATCAGGAAAAATATGAGCAGGATGCATTATCTTTTGATCCTTCCCTATGGGGCATGAAGCGCCATAGTGATCATAGTGATTTCATGTTTCTCAACCTTGGCCCCAACCATCCAAGTGTGCACGGTGTGTTTCGCATCGTGCTGCAACTGGAAGGGGAACGCATTGTAGATGCTGTACCCGATATAGGGTTTCATCACCGTGGCGCGGAAAAAATGGGGGAACGCCAGTCCTGGCACACCTACATTCCCTATACTGATCGGGTGGATTACCTCGGTGGCGTGATGAACAACTTTCCCTATGTCATGGCTGTTGAAACACTGGCAGGCATTACTGTTCCCCCACGTGCGCAAATGATCCGCGTCATGCTGGCGGAATTGTTCCGCATTGCCAGCCATCTGGTTTTTTACGGAACAATGGCGCAGGATGTGGGGCAACTTTCTCCTGTATTCTATATGTTTACTGACCGCGAGAAAGTATTCAGCATTATAGAAGCCATCTGCGGTTTTCGGATGCATCCGGCATGGTTCCGTATCGGGGGCGTCGCCATGGACCTTCCCACGGGGTGGGATGGGCTGATCCGCTCCTTTCTGGATTATCTCCCCAAACGCCTTGACGAATATGATGCCATGGTCATGCGCAATCCAATTTTCCGTGCACGCACGCAAGGAATTGGCGCTTACACAAAAGCCGAGGCCGTAGAATGGGGTGTAACAGGACCCGGCTTACGCGCCTGCGGGCTGGAATGGGATTATCGCAAATACGCCCCCTATGCCTGTTACGATCAACTGGACTTTGATATTCCCACGGGCAGAAACGGCGATTGTTACGACCGTATCGTGGTCCATATAGAAGAGATACGTCAGAGCCTGCGGATCATCCGCCAATGTCTGGAACACATGCCGTCCGGGCCGGTAAAAGCGGATCATCCGCTGACCACGCCGCCGCCAAAAGCGCGGACAATGCATGATATTGAAACCCTCATTCATCATTTTATCAATGTCAGCTGGGGTCCCGTCATCCCCCCGGGCGAGGCACGGGCCTGTGTTGAAGCCACAAAAGGGCTCAACAGTTACAGCCTGATCAGTGATGGTGGCACGACCTCTTACAGAACCCGTATCCGCACTCCCTCCTTCGCACACCTGCAGATGATCCCACTTCTAAGCCGCGGCACCATGATTGCCGATCTGATAGCGATTGTTGGCAGCATTGATTTTGTGATGGCCGATGTTGACCGTTGAATACACCCTCCCCGCCGAACTGAGGGCAGATATTCTCGCCCTTGCGCAGGAAGAACTCCACCCACAGGGAGCCAGCGTTGCCGCGTTGCAATTGGTGCAATCCCATTTCAGGTGGATCAGTTCCCAGCATTTGCAGGAAGTGGCCCAGTTGCTCGATATGTCACCCGACGCGCTGGATGGCATTGCAACCTATTTCAACCTCCTGTTCCGCCAGCCCGTTGGCAGACATGTCATCATGCTCTGCGACAGCGTTTCCTGCTGGCTGATGGGACGGGACCGCCTTTGCGCCCACCTGCGCCAGACGCTGGGTATCCATCCGGGAGAAACCACACCAGATGGAGCCATCACACTGCTGCCTACAGTCTGCCTGGGCCATTGCGATCACGCCCCCGCCCTTCTGGCAGACGAAACACTACACGGAGACCTTGATACAGACGCGCTGGACCGCCTGATTGGCAGCCTGAGGGAGACACCGTGATGACAGCCGCCACACACCCTCTTACCGCCATGATCACACCCGCCGCCCCACCACCGGATTGCGCAGCATACGAGCAGGCAGGTGGGTGGCAAGCAGCCCGCAAGGCTCTCAAAATCCTTGCCCCGGCCGAGGTGATCGACATGGTGACACGCTCAAAACTGCGGGGCCGTGGAGGCGCAGGCTTTGCAACGGGCCAGAAATGGAGCTTTGTGCCGAAAGATGCAGCCTCCGAACGCAGGAAATACCTCGTTGCCAATGCTGATGAGATGGAACCCGGCACGTTCAAAGACCGCTGGTTACTTGAAGGGAACCCGCTTCAGCTTGTGGAAGGTATGATTCTGGCGGCATACGCCATTCAGGCAGGCCACGGCATTGTTTTTCTACGGGGAGAATATCACCTGCCGCGCAAGCGTTTGACGCGTGCTATTGAGGAAGCTCGGCAAAAAGGCTGGCTGGGCGAGAACATTCTGGGCTCTGGCTTCAGTTTTGATATCCATCTCCACTCCAGTGCTGGCCGTTACATCTGCGGGGAAGAAACTGCTCTCATCACCGCGCTGGAAGGCAAACGCGCCACCCCCCGCAGCAAACCGCCCTTCCCACAGTTCAGCGGCCTGTGGGGAGCCTCGACTGTTGTGAACAACGTTGAAACCCTCTGCAATCTTCCGCACATCATCACCAATGGGCCAGAGTGGTTTCTCAGCCTTGGCATGGGGGCGGATGGCGGGACCAAGCTTTATGGCGTAAGCGGTCGTGTGCGACGGCCGGGTGCATGGGAACTTCCCATTGGCACACCCCTCCGCCAGATCATTGAAGATCACGCTGGGGGAATGCTGCCCGGTTATCGCCTGCGCGCTCTTTTGCCCGGCGGGGCGTCCACGGCTTTTCTTGATGAATCTGCACTGGATGTTGCAATGGATTACGGCTCGGTCGAAAAAGCCGGAAGCCGACTTGGCACCGGCACGGCCATCATTCTGGATGACCGCACATGCCCTATCGGCATGATCCTGAATCTGGAACATTTTTTTGCCCAGGAATCCTGTGGCTGGTGTACGCCATGTCGGGATGGTCTGCCATGGGTGGAACGTCTCCTCGGTGCTCTTGAAGAAGGCACGGGCGAGAGCGAAGACCTTGAAGAACTTGCCCGTCATGCCCGTATGCTGGGCACACCGGGCCGCACTTTTTGCGCCCATGCACCCGGTGCCATGGCCCCGCTCGCCAGCGGCCTGAAACTGTTTGCTGATGATTTTTCCGCCCATATTTCCCAGCGCGGTTGCCCCCTCCGGCACGCAGCCTGATGGAAGAAAAGGAGCAGGATCATGGTCACCTTCCAGCTAGATGGACTTCAGTGCTCCACCCGCGCAGACATCAATCTGCTTCAGGCCTGTCTGGAAGCCGGTGCCAACCTCCCCTATTTCTGCTGGCACCCGGAACTTGGGTCCGTTGGAGCGTGCAGACAGTGCGCAATCAAACAGTTCAGTGGCCCGGATGACAAAACAGGCCGTATCGTCATGGCCTGCATGACGCCGGTGACCGAGGGCACGCGCGTTTCAATTGATGACGCAGAAGCAAAGGAATTTCGGGAGGGCGTCATTGAATGGATGATGGTCAACCATCCGCATGACTGTCCCGTTTGCCCGGAAGGCGGTGAATGTCACCTTCAGGACATGACCGTCTCCCGGGGCCAATACGCCCGCAAAACCTTTTTTTACCAAACCACCCCGCTCGGTCTGGGCCCTTTTCCCGAACCTGAGATGAACCGGTGTTTGCCCGTTTACCGTGTTGCGTTTTTCAAAAGATTATCTGGAGGAGGACCTCGCAGTACTCGGTGCTCATGATAATGTCTATTTCGGGCGATCAGAAGACGGCACACTAGAGAATGCTTTCAGCGGTAATCTCGCCGAAATCTGCCCCACAGGCGTCTTTACGGACAAACCCTTTTCCGAGACCTACACCCGCAAATGGGACATGCGCGGCGCGCCCTCCGTCTGCGTTCATTGTGGCGTGGGGTGCAATACTTTTGTCAACGCGCGTGATGAAAAAGTAAGGCGGCTCCTCAACCGTTATAATGATGAGGTCAACCGTTATGCGCTGTGTGACCGGGGAAGATTTGGACACGGCTTTGTCAATGCCCCCTCTCGCCTTCACACGCCTCTTTGCCTGTCCGAGGAACAGCCTACCCCCGTGCCAACACAGTCTGCCATGGCGCAGTTTGCGCGCATGGTGCCTCGGGCCCTTCGTGGGCTCGCCCCCTCCCGCGCGCCCTCGGGAACCCTGCTTCAGTCTGCACGCCCTGGTTGGCGGAACTTTTTTCTACGGGGCAGACACAACAGGAGCAAACTTGCGCTGAACTGGCTTATACGCTCTTAAGAGATCATCCGGGCTCCATTCCAACCCTGCATGACATGGAAAGCACGGATGCCGTGCTCGTGCTGGGGGAGGACGTTTCCGCAACCGCGCCACGTCTTGCGCTGGCCTTACGGCAAGCCGGACGACAGAACAGCTTTCTTGCAGCCGACGCCGCCAAGGTGCCTCGTTGGATGGATGCAGCCGTCCGCACTATCGGGTCTGAGACGCTATCCTCCCTTTTTATCGTTACGCCAGCCCCCACCGATCTGGACAAAAGCGCGGAGGAAACCTTTCGTGCAGTGCCAGACAACGCTGCCCGCCTTGGGTTCGCCATTGCGCATCAACTTGATCCAACCGCTCCCACTGTGCCTGACCTCACACCATTTGAGGCCGAACAGGCAAACCGGATTGCAACCGCTCTGAGTGCTGCCAAGAAACCACTGGTCGTATCGGGTATGCAGTATGGCTCTCCGGCCCTGATACAAGCTGCCGCCAGCATTGCCCGCAGCCTTACCCAGAATACCCCGGATGCCGGGTTATCTCTGGTCATGCCAGACTGCAACAGCATGGGGCTGGCCATGATGGGCGGCCTCCCCCTCGAAACTGTCATGATGCGGGCCAAAGCGGGCGCAATCGGAACACTCATCATTGTGGAGAATGATCTCACTCGCCATCTTGATCCACCAGAAATCGTCGAGCTTCTGGAGGCGGTTCCCAACATCGTCCTGATTGATCATACGGCAACTCCCCTGTGGCAAAACGCAAACCTCGTTCTGCCGGCCGCTGCCTTTACGGAATACGCTGGCACCCTGATCAGTCAGGAAGGGCGCGCACAGCGCTTTTTCCCGGCAGTTTTTCCGCCTTCTCCCGTTCAGGACAGCTGGCGCTGGGTGCAGGAACTCGCTCGCGCTCTTCCCCCATCGGCAGAGGCCCAACCTGCAACACACAGAACAGACATAACCGCGTGGCAGAATCTTGATGATGTTCTTGCTGCCTTGGGCAAGGAGATTCCGATATTCGCAGGCGTCATAAAGGCCGCTCCAGATGCAGCGTATCGACTAAATAGCCAGAAGCTCCGCAGCCAGACCTATCGCGCAAGTGGACGCACCGTCATCCGCTCTTACATCAGTGTACGGGATCAACCTCCCCCAACCAATCCGGACACACCCTTCAGCAGTTCCATGGAAGGCGCTTATCAACCAGACATGCCAGCGGCCCTTGTTCCCGCTTTTCACGCGCCAGCATGGAACTCGGTACAGGCGCTCAATCGCTTCCAGCAGGAGATTGGTGGCCCCTTGCGTGGCGGAGAGGCTGGTATCCGCCTGCTTGCCAACCAGGGGGCTGAAAAAAAGGTCAAAACCCAGCAGTTCCACACCGGACATTCCTCCGCCGTTTACGCCACAGTCTGATACGGTTCTTCTTCTTCCTGATGTCCGGCTGTTTGGCAGCGAGGAACTCAGTATGCTCTCTCCTCCTGTTGTTGCCCGTGCTCCTCCAGCCAATCTAAGCCTTCCGGCAAACGGAACTGCCACCGCGTCCCACATAATCCTTCATCTGGAAGGCCATGGGCCGCAAACCCTTCCTGTGCAGCAAGTTGCTGATCTGCCTGATGGTATTGCGTTGTGCCCGGCACACATGGTCGCCCCAGCCTTCGCTTTCCCTCGTCTGGCGCGCCTTACGGCCACAAGTGCAGAAGGAGATGGGTCATGAGCCAAATACCGTTCCTTGCCATTATTCTGACCCCACTGGTGATCCTGGCATTAGCCACACTGCTAACATGGGTGGAGCGTCGCCTTTTGGGCTTATGGCAGGATCGGCATGGCCCAAACCGCGTTGGGCCGGGTGGTCTCTTTCAGGCCGTAGCCGATGGTATCAAGATCCTTTTCAAACAGGACTGGATTCCACCCTTCGCTGACAAAGCCATTTTTGTTCTGGCTCCCACCATAGGCATGATGACGGTTCTGCTCTCTTTCGCCGCCATTCCCTTTACCGCATGGAGCAGCATTGTTGGCACCCTGAATGTTGGTCTTCTGTTCATTCTGGGCATGATGGGTCTTGGCGTATACGCGGTTGTTCTCGCCGGATGGGCCTCCAACAGCAAATATGCGTTGCTGGGTGGCATGAGAGCCGCTGCCCAGATGATCAGCTATGAAGTCTTCATGGGGCTTTCCCTGCTTGGGGTAGTGATGATTGCTGGTTCATTCAACCTGCATGATATCGTCATGGCGCAGACGCATTGTTGGTTCATTCTTCCGCAATGCCTTGGTTTTCTTGTCTTCCTGCTGGCAGGCATTGCAGAAACCCATCGTCTTCCCTTTGATCTTCCCGAAGGCGAAAATGAACTAGGGGCTGGCTTTCATACAGAATATTCCGGCATGAAATTCGGCATGTTCTTCATTGCCGAATATGCAGGGATTATCCTTATTTCCTCTCTTGTCACCACGCTCTACCTGGGTGGCTGGCAGGGGCCTCTTCTCCCGGCGGCCCTCTGGTTTTTGCTCAAAACCACAAGTGTTGTCATTTTTTTCATTCTTCTCCGGGCCGCTCTTCCTCGTCCGCGTTATGACCAACTGATGGCTCTTGGCTGGAAAATCCTGCTGCCGCTTTCTCTTCTCAATGTCACCGCCACCGGCACTATCCTGATGTTACGCGCAGCCGGATAGCACGCTCCATGGAAAGGCACGTGTCATGCTCAATACTGTCCGCACACTGTTCCTGACATTCCTTCACGCTTTCCAGCGCCGTGCAACCGTGCAGTATCCGGAGGAACATCCCTATCTGCCGCCACGCTATCGTGGACGCATTATTCTCTCACGCGATCCGGACGGCATGGAGCGCTGCGTCGCCTGCAATCTCTGCGCTGTCGCCTGCCCGGTAGATTGCATCAGCTTGCAGAAAACAGAAGAAAATGGACGATGGTATCCGGAGTTCTTTCGGATCAATTTTTCCCGCTGTATTTTCTGTGGTTTTTGTGAGGAAGCCTGCCCGACCTATGCCATTCAACTCACACCAGATTTTGAGATGAGCGAATATGCGCGACCCAATCTTGTTTATGAAAAAGAAGATCTTCTGATCAGCGGAACAGGGAAATATCCGGACTACAGTTTCTACCATGTGGCCGGTGTTACCATCCCCGGCAAGGATCGCGGAGAGGCCGAACGCGAACGGCCACCCGTCGATCTCCATACGCTTCTGCCGTAACACGCCATGAATACGCTAGCCCTCTTTTCCGGCGCCGTGACCCTGCTGGGGGCCATTATGGTCATCACACGGCAGGTGGCCGTTCATGCCGTGCTGTATCTGGTTGTCACCTTATTGGGGCTGGCGACAGTTTTTGCCCTGCTTGGCGCGCCGTTTGCCGCCGCACTTGAGGTCATCATCTACGCCGGCGCAATCATGGTTCTTTTTGTTTTTGTCATCATGATGCTCAATCTGGGGCAATCTGACCGTGAGAGAGAAAAAGAGTGGCTCCGGCCCCGCATCTGGCTGGGTCCTGCTCTTCTTTCCATTCTTCTTTGTGTAGAACTGTCTTTCTGTCGCTCCTCCCCAAAAAAAAAGGCCGTTGCCCCCCCCCTTTTTGGCGGGATTGGGGCCCTTTGCCTGTTCGGCCCCTATGTGCTGATGGTGGAACTGGTCTCGTTTCTACTTCTGGCTGGCCTTATCACAGCCTTTCATATCGGCAGACACCGTACGGAGGGCCGCTGAAATGGTCGCTCTTTCCTTAAATGCCTCCCTGCTTCTGGCCTGCATGCTGTTCTGCATCGGGGCACCGGGGGGCGATACGCCTAACCTGCTTCATGCTGAGTCACCATATCATGCTGAAAAGCGCAGCGCTCCTGTTTTTTGGCTGCCCCGGGGCCATTTGGGACGATAGTGGGGGGAACTCTGTTCCTGATGATTTTAGCACTCGCCGCGGCGGAAACCGCCGTAGGGTTGGCCATTATCCTCGCGTTGCACGCCAGAGGGCGTCCTTCTCTTGATGCCGATACCGGCAACCTGCTGCGAGGATAAGACCATGCCCTCCCTTCTTCCCCTTCTGGTGTTTTTCCCTCTTGCATCAGCCATCTTTCTGTTTGTCACAGCGGGCCGTCTTTCCGCACGAACGGTTGGATGGGTAGCAACAGGAGCCATCGGGCTATCCCCCTGTTAGCACACCTGGCATGCTTTTTTTTTCTTTTTACGGTTCCCCCGACTATCCACATTATCCTCTGGGAATGGATGCACACACAGGCATTCTCGGCGGATATTGCTTTTACTCTTGATCCCGTGTCGCTCGTGATGATCCTCGTCGTTACGATTGTCGGGTTTCTGATTCATCTTTACGCCATACGCTATATGGAGGAGGAACCCGGCATCGCACGGTTCTTCGGCTCCATGACGCTCTTTGTGGCGTCTATGCTGGTTCTGGTGCTCGCATCTGATCTGTTCTGCCTGTTTATCGGATGGGAAGGCGTTGGCATATGCTCCTATCTGCTGATCGGGTTCTGGTATGAAAACCCCGTCAATACCGCAGCCGCCCGCAAGGCATTCTACATGACGCGTATCGGAGATACCGCCATGCTCTGCGGCCTTCTCCTTCTGGCCACCACAACTGGCTCGCTCCATATAGAAACGCTTCTGGCCACCTTGCACGCAGGCCAAATTGGCCCGGACGTTCTGACCGCTGCCACACTGTTTCTGCTAATAGGCGCATTAGCCAAATCTGCCCAAATTCCCTTCCAGACATGGTTGCCAGACGCCATGGTGGGGCCTACCCCAACATCGGCCCTTATCCATGCTGCCACAATGGTCACTGCGGGTATCTACCTGATCGCCCGGCTACATGAACTGTTCACCGCAGCCCCTCTTGTGATGATGCTGACATCCATTATTGGCGCGCTCACCCTCATGATGGCTGCCTGCACGGCCCTTGTGCAAACAGATCTCAAACGTATCCTGGCGTGGTCCACCATCAGTCAGCTTGGCTATATGTTCCTCGCCCTCGGCACGGGCGTCTGGCAGGCCGCCCTTTTTCATCTGATGACCCACGCATTTTTCAAGGCGCTTCTGTTCCTTACAGCGGGCGCTCTCATCGCCCGCCTCCACCACGAGCAGGATATTTTCCGCATGGGGGGGCTGTATCGCACCATGCCCGGCCTCACAGTAGCTTTTCTGGCAGCCGCTTCCGCTCTGGCCGGGCTGCCGCTTGTCACGTCCGGCTTCTATAGCAAGGAAATGATCCTCTCCAGCATCTGGAGCGCCCATTTCCCCTTATTGCCTGGTTCGTTTCCACTTGCTCATATTCTATGGGGAATTGCCCTGACTGGCGCCTTTCTGACTTCTCTTTATATTTTCCGTTGCATTTTCATTGTTTTTTTCAACACCTCAAAAACAGAAAGCACCGGTTCAACCCCGCGTCTTATGGCTATTCCGCTTGCGTGCCTCTCCTTTCTCTCCCTGTTTGGAGGAGTCATCGAAATGCCAGACACACTTGCCCCCATTCATCTCTTTACCCACTTTTTATCTGCCCCCCTCCCTCATGCGGATGAACCTGTGTGGCTCCTGCTGGCTGGAGCATCAGTCCCCATTGCTGGCGTGGTCATTGCGTGGGTGCTCTGGGGTCGCGCTACGCCTGTCATGCAAGAAATTCCCGGTCAGGCCACCATCATCCGGGTGGCAAAGGAAGGCTGGGGTGTAGATGCCCTGTATGCTTTTCTCTTCGTGCAGCCTTTCAGATTTCTGGTCTGGCTCACCCGGCATGATGTTCTGGATTACCTTATCACTGGCATCGGCAGAATGGTCCGTGCCATCAGCTCTTTTCTTGAACATACCCGTACCCGTTTTCTTACGCTTTCCTCGGGCAGAACCACACTCCTCCTTCAGAGCGGAGATACTCTTCTGGCCCGCGTCCAGAACGGGCGTGTCCGGTGGTATGCCGCATGGATCGTCGCAGGCCTCTGCGCCGCCCTCGCCTCAGGAGTTGTACCATGAACCCGCTCCCGGCCCTTGTGCTTCTGCCCTTGCTGGGTGGTACTGTTGCCTGGTTGGCTGATCGTTCAAATACGGCCAACCAGCAGCCCACCAGGAACATCTCCTGGCGCATCACTCTGATGGTGCTGACACTGGAAACAGTGTTATTGCTTATCACCACCTTCAGGCACCATACCCTGCCAGGGCCATGGCTAGATCATTTTTCCATACCGTGGATCCCCGTCATGGGCATCGCCTTCCAGTTGGATATGGATGGCCTTTCCCTTTCCTTGCTATGGCTCTCTCTCATCCTCTCCTTTCCCTGCGTTCTTCTCGCCACACGGCAAATCACCACCAATGCAGGTGCTTTCCATTTTCTGTTTCTCGCCACCCTTACCGGCATCATCGGAACATTTCTGGCCACGGACCTCTTTCTCTTCTTCTTTCTTTGGGAACTGATGCTTGTCCCAATGTTTGTTCTGATCTCCGCATGGGGGCATGAAGACAGACACCGCGCAGCAATCAGGTTTTTTCTCTTCACACAGGGCAGCGGGCTGCTCATGCTTCTGTCCATTCTGGGTCTTGTCATTACGCACTACCGGGAGACCGGAATACTTACGTTCAATTACTTTGCACTCGCCAACACCCCTCTTTCTCCCTTCCTTTCCATGCTGCTTATGCTGGGGTTCTTTATTGCGTTTGCGGTGAAACTTCCGGTCGTCCCCGTGCATGTCTGGCTGCCCGCCGCCCACACGCAGGCCCCTACTGCCGCCAGTGTTCTACTCGCGGGCCTTATGCTCAAAACCGGGGGCTACGGCATGATCCGCTTTAACCTCATGCTCTTTCCAGAGGCTGCAATCCGCTTTGCTCCCGTCGCCATGGGGCTGGGTATTGCGGGCATTCTGTATGGCGCGTGGCTGTCCTGCGCTCAAAACGATGTCAAACGCCTGATTGCCTACAGCAGCATCAGCCACATGGGCTTCGTTCTGTTGGGAATTTTCACTGGGTCCAATACCGGTTTGCAGGGTGCTATTATCCAGATGCTGGCACATGGCCTGAGCACCGGAGCACTCTTTATCATCGCCGGTTCCATTCAGGACCGTCTCCACACCCGGGATATGGCACAAATTGGCGGTCTGTGGGCTTCTCTGCCCCGGCTTTCAAGCGCAGGGCTGTTTTTTGCCGTCGCATCTCTTGGCATGCCCGGTTTGGGAAACTTTACCGGAGAATTTCTGGTTCTGCTTGCAACGTGGCATGTCAATTCCATCGTGGCCGCGCTCACCGCAACCGGGCTCGTGCTGGCAGCCATCTATTCGCTCCGTATGGTAAACCGTATCTTCCTGGCCCCAAGCCGAACATCCCCCAGTCACGCGAAAGATTTTTCAGCAGGACAGATGACCATTCTTGGCGCGCTCATGATCCTTCTGGTCGTGCTCGGCGTGCACCCTCAACCAATCATGACCTTATCCATGCCGTCACCTCTTTCTGCTCCACCTCTCTCTGATGGAGGAGGAGACACGCAATGATCACGCATGATCTGTTCCTCCCTTTGCCGCTCCCTCTTCTTTCTGTCGGCACCATGCTCCTGCTCACGGCCATCGCATGGCGTCGCTCAACAACACGTAGCCTGACACTTGCTTTAGTGACACTCATCCTGTCCCTCGGCGGCATTGGTTATCATGTCGGCACACCACACCCCGAAGGCTTGTCCCTCTTTGTGCAGGACCGCTGGGCAAACTACACTGCTCTTCTCATCCTGCTTTCTTCTCTAAGCATTCTTCTTATGTCATGGCGGGATCTGGAACAGGATAAAACACACCCAACCGACGAATATCCTCTCCTGCTTGTTCTGGGTACATTAGGCGCAACTTCTATGGTTTTCAGCGCAAATTATCTTCCCTTCTTTCTGGGGGTTGAGATACTGGCGCTCTCCCTTATGGGGCTTGTGGCATCTCGCTCTTCCCGTTTGACAGAAGCCAGTGAAGCCTCCATGAAATATCTGATTCTTTCTGGAATATCGTCCGCCATTCTTCTGTTTGGCATCGGTCTGGCTTATGCCAGCACTGGCTCCCTTCTGTTCAGCCCTCCCCCTTCAGGCAATGCCAACGCCATCCCGGCCATTGCGACCATCATGATCCTTGTGGGGGTTTTCTTTAAACTTTCTGCCGTGCCTTTTCATATGTGGCTGCCAGATGTCATGGACGGCGCACCGCCGCCGGTTGCAGCATTCATGGCTGTAGTTTCAAAAATAGCCATTTTCTCGTCTCTTGTTCGCTATTTCGGCACAGGGGATACTCCTGGATATCTGCATGGCATCCTGTCCGCCGTGATCATTCTGACTATTCTCGGCGGCAATTTTCTGGCCTTGCGTCAGACCAATCTCATTCGTCTTATGGCGTGTTCGTCAATCGCGCATGTCGGTTATCTGCTTATTGCTTTTTTTTCGCCCGGGCAGTTGCGATCAGAAGCGATCACACTCTATCTCGCAGCCTATGCCGCAAGCACTTTAGGAATTTTCGCCATCATCTGCGCCTTTGCCCTGACGGAGAATTCACTCCCCAATACTATTACTGACTGGAGAGGCCTATTTTACACCCGCCCTTTTCTGGCAACCACCTTATCCCTGATGCTCCTTTCGCTGGCTGGCATTCCACCGGGGATTGGGTTTTTCGCAAAATTTGAGGTCGCCGCAACCGGTGTGGAACGCCAGCAGACACTTCTGCTTGCTGCCCTTGTTATTGGGAGCATCATCGGCCTGTATTATTATCTCTCTATTGTCCGTGTCCTTATGGGCACGCAGGACACGCCCTCGTTACAGGTTAAAAAAAGTCAGTCTCCGGAACTGACAACTCTTATCGTCGTTTTGACTTTGATAGTGGTTGTGGGTGGAATTTTCCCTGCCCGGATGCTTCCGCAGGTTCTGCCGTCCCCACCATTACCACAAAATGAGCTTATAAGTATTCAAGAGCCAATGCAGCCCAGCCTTTAATATGGCCGCATACAAACAATGCCTTCTGACTTCAAAAACATTCCATCTCTTCACGCAAAATACAGAAGGAACAGTTCCCATGTCTTCTCGTGTTTTTCATATTCTGGCTCAGAAAGGAAATGTGGTCCTCACCGTCAAGGAAGACGATCCTGTCCTTTCTGTCGCCAATTTGCTGATCCGTCATAATATTGGTGGCGCACCAGTTATGGGCGCTAATGGCGCACTTGCGGGAATGGTCTCGGAACGTGCCATTGTTAACGCACTCACCCAATATGGCCCCAACATCGCATCCCTGACAGCAAAAGAGATCATGCTGAAAGAGACGCCAACCGCTTCACCTGACGACAACATATTTGACATCGCCAACCGAATGACATGGTCCCGCAGCCGTCATGTGCCGGTTCTTGAAGACGGAAAGCTCGTAGGTCTGGTCAGTATTGGCGATATCGTCAAGTTACGGGCAGAAAATGCAGAGCAGGAGGCTCAGGAACTTCAGGATTACGTCACTGGCAGTAACCATGCCGCCGTCAAACCTCATGACGATAGTCCCCGCTCCTCCTCTAAAGCTCAACATAAAATTCGCACCAACCATAGAAACTAAAATAGCAAATCCTGATAGAGCGGAAGTCTTCCGGCCTCAAAGACAAATTAAATAAGACAATGAAAATAGAGTGTTTTTGATAAATACTTAAATTAGACAACCTATGAACTTTAAAAATATTCCGCGAATAATTCGCTATCCTTTCCCTTTTTCTATGTAAAATTCAATCGGCACGGTGAGAGTAATAGGGTTTCCTTGGACACTATCTGGCGGAACTGGGAGTGGCTCAGCGCGGCGCACCAACGCCATCGCTTCCTGATCCAGCAAGGCATGGCCGGAACTGCCTTGAATGTGAGCAGACAAGACATGACCTTTACGATCCATGGAGAAACGCAGCATTGGCACGCCCTCCTGATGATCAGCCATAGCCTCCGCCGGATACCGCTTATACTTCTCCAACCGGGCTAACAAATCACCTTGCCACGTTGCCGGACTTTGAGACGCATGTGATGATGACTGGCCTGAAGCAGAAGTAGCCTGAGCAGCCGCCGGAGGTGCTTCTGTCGCGGGCGGTGCTGTTACTTCCTCCGCTGGTGGCGTTTTATCTGGCACCGGCTGTTTTAGATGCGGCGCGGGTTTGTGTTTCTTCACAATTTTGCGCGACTTTTCTGGTTTGGGCACCGGCACTGGCGGATTGGCTGCGGGTGATGGCGGGGCCGATATCTTGGGCGGGTCCTCCGGTGCCGGGTCCGGTTCCGAGAGGGTCTGCTGCGGGCCGGGCGGCACATCCGTTGGAGGAGAAGGCGTGGACACAGGCTCCGGCGCCATATCAATGGCAATGGCCGCAGGTGGAGGTTCCGGCACGGGCACCACAACCGGAGGCAGCCGCATGATCCATGCCACCGCCCCGCCTGTCACCATCAGCACCCCCGAAAGGATATCCCCCAGCGAAGCGCTTCCTCCCGGCGGATATGGCGGGTATGAGCCTTCTGCCACTCGGCAAAAGACTGTGACAGGTGAACGGTTTTTTCAGCCTGTTCGACAACCGCCGTGGTCATGGCGTTCCCCCAGCCGGGGTGGACGCGTTGGACGGAGCAACCGGTGCGGCCCCTTCTTCCTGCCCCTGCAGATTGACCAGCGCCACCTTGAGGTATCCGGCAGAGCGCAGCTTGTCCATCACGCCCATCAGTGTGCCATAATCCACCGTCTTGTCGGCCCGCAGGAAGATCCGTTCGTCCTTGTTGCCTTTCGTCGCTGTCTCCAGCGCACCGGCAAGCGCGTCCGCACCGATATCGTCCTCGCCCAGCGCCAGACCGTGATCGGCCTTGACGGTCAGAAACACGGGATCATCCGGCCGGGGTGTGGGCTTTTCGGTGGAGGACGGCAGATCAACCGGCACGTTCACCGTGGTCAGCGGGGCCGTGACCATGAAGATCACCAGCAGAACCAGCATCACATCAATGAACGGCGTGACATTGATCTCACTGGCCTCATGCGGGTTTTCATCAGTGTGACGGATGCGGATCATGCCCCGTCACTCCCCGGCCATGCGGCTGACACCCAAGCGCACCACCTGCCCGCTTTCCAGTTGCGCCTGCATCCGCCCCAGATCGCGCGAGACCAGCCGCATGACCAGCGAGGTCAGATCAGCCACCTGCGCCCGGCACGCGGCGGACTGACGTGCAAGATGGTTGTAGATGATCACTGCCGGAATGGCCGCCACCAGCCCCAGAGCCGTGGCCAGAAGCGCTTCGGCAATGCCGGGCGCCACCACAGCAAGGCTGGTCGCCTTGCTGGCGGCAATGCCGGTAAAGGAGGTCATGATCCCCCACACCTTTGCCAAACAGGCCAATAAAAAGGTGATGTTTGCGCCAATGGTGGCCAGCAGGCCGTGCCACGCATCAGGCGGCGGCCTTCCGCCGCTTCCAGACGTTTTAAGATGCAGCACGATCCGCTCCTTCAAACCCCTTTACGGTCATCGGAATATCCTGTGAGCGTTGCGCTCCGTTTTCCGCGGCCATCACCAGTGCATTTGGGGAATCCCGCGCCACGCGTGTGGGTCTTCTCCCAGATCCACGTTCCCGCTTCCTCCAACGCCCGCTCCGCCCGGCCCAGCTTCAGCCGCACACGCACCAGTTCGACCGATTTGGCAAAAAAGACCGTCCATGTCAGCAGGGATGCCAACGCCAGAAGAACCATCACACACCGGACAACAGGCCCGGCATTCATAAACATTTCCCACGGAGAAAACGAAATATTGGTGAGAACTGGGGAGGCTGATGTTGGCATGGAGAAACCAGCACTTTCAAAACATGAAGAAATACAACTCCATGCGAGAGATCTCAGATACGCCCTTTCTTAACTCAATGGCGCAACAATCTGCTGTATCTCTGACACATGAAAAATTTCACACAGTGATAACAAAGCCGCTCAAAACCCGCAAGTGCGAATCACTATCATTATTATCGTCCTTATTCTGCTTGCAAAACAGACCTCGTACCTATCCCTCAGAAGGAATGACCACTAAATTTATTATTTAAAATCATATTACTAGAAGATAGAAAGAGACTAACCACGCCCCCACTTCGCCAGATCAGTAATAACCCCTGATGACAACCTGTGGGTCTGAAGATCTCGTTCAATCCCAAACAGCGCCCTAACCCCCGCCGTCGGTAAAATAAGGTCGTTCTTCTTTTTGCCGACTACCCCAAGGGCCATCGCACAAAGAAAGCCACGATACTTGTTCCTCATATGTATCTCTTCCTCCACATGGGCAGGAGGTTGATCGCACCGGCTGCCCTCTCCAATACTGCTGGTTTAGGGCCTTGCCTGTTTAAAGCGGCGTGCGTCGAAACGGCATATGAAGCACTCCTTACGTGCGCAGCAGCAACTGAACATGGACTGACGGGAGCTCTGTTTCCACATAACCCCCGTTAAAGATGACTCAGCCCCCTCCCATCTTGCGGGAGCAGATTACCGTCATCTTCCAAATGTGATCGCCCGCAAACACTCTCCGCATCCAACGCGCAGAGCCTGCGTTGAATAGATCCCCATGCAGATAACACGCTGGCAGCCCGACTGAATCTGGTTATCGGCATCCCGGCCTTTCAACACAACGGGGCGATAATTTTCTTTATAACAAATTTAAGTCGTGAGTTTTTTGTTTGACTCACGCGATGTCGTTGTTACTATTCATTATGTACTATTTTGTGTGGTTATTTAAGGAGTCTGCGGTGCTTACATCTCTTGCCTTTTTCTCTTCCGGCTCCTTTCCGCTCCACTCCGCAACCTGCCGTGCCGTCACCCTCTCTGCCCCGCCTAATCAACCAACCTTGAGACCACTTCGTCACGCAGTCTGAGCCAAAACCATGAAACAACTGCACGTAAATCTGTTTGAAATGGCCTGCGTCAGCCACATCGTGCATGGCATGTGGCGTGCGCCGGGCAATAACCGCCATCGCTATAGTGAAATGGAGCATTGGCTTGAAACGGCCAAGCTGGCCGAGGCCGGTCTGTTTGATGCTGTTTTTCTGGCTGACGTAATTGGCACTTATGACCGGTTTGGAGAAAGCAACGATGCCGCCCTGCGGGAGGCTGTGCAAATTCCTAATCTTGATCCGCTCCTGCTTGTCCCGGCCATGGCGGCTGTCACCAAAAATATCGGTTTTGGCGTTACATTTTCCACCACCTATGAGCCCCCTTTCGCCTTTGCACGCCGCATGGGAACGCTTGATCTGCTCACACAAGGGCGGGTGGGCTGGAATATTGTCACCTCCTATCTAAGAAGTGCGGCGCAGAATTTCGGTCTGGATGATGAGATCCCGCATGATGAACGTTATGCCATTGCGGACGAATATATGGATGTCCTCTATAAGCTCTGGGAAGGCAGTTGGGATGACAACGCCGTTCTGAAAGACACTGCAGCAGGCATTTATACAAATCCATCAGCAGTCCGTTCCATTAACCACACAGGGCCTAATTTTCGGGTTGCCGGGCCGCACCTTGTGGAACCATCCCGGCAAAGGACACCTTTACTGTTTCAGGCAACCGGCTCGTCAGCAGGGTTGGAATTTGCAGCCCGACACGCCGAGGTTGTGTTTATTGGCGGCCGCACGACTGAGGAAGTACGCCGCAACATTGCCCAAACACGCGAACAGGCCGTAGCTCATGGTCGAAAACCTGACGATATTCGGTTCATCGTCATGGCGGGCATTATTGTTGATGAAACAGATGCCCTCGCCGCCAAAAAGCTGGAACACTATCGCCGTTACTACAGCGTAGAAGGTGCACTTGTTCACGCTCAGGCTGAGATTGACCTCCGCCGCTATGATGTAAACGAGCGCATCGGGGATGTCCTGCTACGTGAAGGACAGAGCTTTGGGAACATGGGCCGTCGCTTCCGCCCGGATCAAACCATTGGTAGCGCACTCAAACAGATAGCGTCGTTTGATGAGGGACGCTTCTTTGTTGTCGGCTCCCCCACGACTGTCGCTGATCAGATCGAGAACTGGCTGGACGTCGATGGTATTGATGGCATCAATCTGCGGCAGTACCACTCCTTTGATACTGCAAGGGATTTTATTTCCCTCGTCGTGCCTGAACTTCAGCAGCGTGGCCGCTACCGTACAGCTTACACGCCGGACGAGACCCTGCGCGAACGTCTTTTTGAACCCGGAAGAGCACGCCTGCCAGCATACCATTTTGGCGCGCGCTACCGGGACCCGCAAAATCTGACGGCTCCAGCGGCCCCTCTCTTTTCTTCCTTGCCCTTTTCCAAGGCGTCCTGACATGTCTTTTTCTATTCCTGATAAAATCAACGTTCTATGGTTTTTACCCACCCATGGTGACAGCCGTTATCTTGGCACCCAGAAAGGAGGGCGTCCGGTAGATCTTCCTTACCTGCAGCAGGTGGCAAAAGCGGCCGATACCCTTGGATATTATGGAGTACTGATCCCAAACCCGGGCCGCATTTTTGGAAAAAATTGGGGTTTTTGGCCTCTGCCCTCGCGCCCATTACGGAGCGGCTGCGCTATCTTATTGCGGTCCGGCCCGGACTGCTTTCCCCCACTCTCGCCGCACGGATGACAGCAACACTGGACCGTTTCTCTGAAGGCCGTCTTTTTGTCCCAAAATTGTCACCGGGGGGGAAACCCCCAGAAAATGCCGGGCCCACGGATTTTTTGCCGAAAAAACGCTAAAACCCCCATGAAATTACCCGGGTGAATTTCCCCGGTAAACTTTCCGAGCCCTTTTGCCCTGGGACATGTCAAATTTCGTTGGGAAAAACTTTAAAAATAGACATGGCCACATTCTGTTTTCCATTTTTCCGAAAATGGCCCCCGCTCTATTTCGGCGGCTCTTCTGAGGCCGGTGCACATGTCGCCGCCAAACACATTGATAAATATCTGACGTGGGGCGAACCGCCTGCATTAGTCGCCGAAAAAATAAGTAAAGTACGCCAACTCGCAGAAAAACAGGGACGCGATATCTCCTTTGGCATCCGCCTTCACGTCATTGTTCGAGAAACCGAGCGTGAAGCATGGCAGGAAGCAGACCGCCTTATCAGCCACCTAAGTGACGAAACAATCTCCAAAGCTCAAAAGGTTTTTGCACGGATGGATTCCGTGGGACAGGCCCGGATGAGTGCTTTGCATGGCGGCAAACGCGACAAGCTTGAAATCAGCCCCAATCTGTGGGCCGGGGTCGGCCTTGTACGTGGGGGAGCCGGCACCGCTCTTGTGGGTGACCCAGACACCGTTGCCGAACGCATTTTTGAAAATTTGTCGGCTTTGCATAGAAAAACCCCTTTTTCTTCTCCGGTTTTCCCGCATCTGGGAAAAAGCCTTCAGTTTTGGAAACTGGTCCTGCCGCTTCTGCCAACACGCCCCTTTTGGCAAAGTCCAAACCCGAAAAACTGGGACCTTTTTGGTGAAACCATTGCTGGTGATCACCGTCCCGGTTCTCACCAGCCCGCCCTGATAGCAGCCTCCCAATATCATAGCCATTATCGGCGGCGGCTTCAGTGGCGCTGCGCTGGCCTGGCATCTGCTCAAGGGGCCCCGTGTACCCGCGGTTTTTTTTGAACCCCGCTCCGTGTTGGGCAGCGGTGTGGCTTACAGCGCAACAGACCCCAACCACCGTATCAATGTTCCTGCCAGCCGCATGAGCATTGATACAGCCCATCCTCTAGACTTCCTTGAATGGCTGGAAGAAACGGGGGCAAACCATCAGGACGACGGAGCTCTGCAACCTGATCACTGTATCCACCCTAAAGGTTTTTTTGGCCAGTATAGCGGCCAGAAAAACCTGGCCCCCCTGGGCGGAAACCCCCCCACCTCCTACGACACATTCCTAGTCTGGTCACTGCGGCGCGGAAAGTATCAACTGGTAAATGGATACTGGAAACTCAGGGCGGGGACGTTTTTGAAGCTGATACTGTCGTTATCGCAACCAGCCACCCGCACCGGGGAGCCCAGACAATTTTCCGCTTTTGGGGGAAATTTCCTTTCTGCTGAAAACGCGTCCGTTCTGATCAAAGATCCGTGGGGAAAACCCATGGGCTGGCTCAGTCAAACCAAAGACCGGGTTTTTTTATTATCGGCACAGGTTGAGCATGGCGATACTGGGGCCACTTGGCGGCGGGGGAAACCAAGCACCTATTCTCGCCATATCCCGCCGAGGCCAGAGATCAAAAAGCCATAGTCGGATACCTGTTACAGCAACGGGAGATTTTCTTTCTCCTCCAGCATCTCGGACCAGAGACGTCCTGCAACGCATACGTAAAATCATTGCAGATAACCCGGAAACTCCCTGGCAGGCCTTTCTGGATCGTGTGCGCGAACAGGGGCCTCAAATCTGGAGTTCGCTTGATCAAACGGAGCGGCGTCGGCTCATTCGGGCCTTACGCCGTTCTGGATACTATCGCTTCCTATTTTTTCCACAAAACCCAAAAAATTGTGAAAAAGGGACTTTTAAGCGGGCATACTTCAGATTAAGGCCGCTCGCGTTATCAAGTGGAAAGAAAGGAAAAAACCTTCAGGTCCCCCACGTCACCGAGCGGTCATACGGACGTTCGGTTGGGAGCCAAATCACCCAAACCCGGGCCCCCCTCACGTCAATATCCCCGCCTCACCCATTCCGAAATCTCTTGTGCTAGGGAATTGAGAGGCCCCCGATCTGGGGTTGCATGTTTCTGCAGAAGGAAACGCCCAGGTCGGTCCCCAAAAGGACCCTTCCCTCTTTGTCGCGGGCCCCTTGGCACGTGGGCCGTTTTGCGCCCGTGGGGCTACCAGAAGTCACCTTGTACGCCGAAAAGCTTGCCAACACCATTCGTGCGCAGACTGCCATGACCGTGCCGGAAAACGCCCCCCTGATCTCCTGATGCCACCACTCTTTTGCTTACGGACCCTAAAATGAACCAGTTTTTTTATCCTCTGCACTTTACCGCAACCTCCCCCTTTCCCCCCAATTTTTTGGGATGGCATGGCCCTGCTGCCAGGTGCGGTTACCATTGTGACAACCGATGGCAACGTGGTTTTTGTAAGGGATTTCCCGCATCAGCCGTGTGCGTGTGCTGATACCCCCCACATTTTTGGTCTGCATCTAAAAATACCACGCGCTGTCCCCATTTTGAAAAAAGGCGTTTTGGGGGTCAAGTTCTGACCCCCGCGCAGCACCCCTTTTTAATATTTTCAGCATTTGCTCCAATCACAGGGGGCGCGCTTTGCTCATGCGGCTGGCTTTATACGACGGGCCCTCTTCTCCAAGATGCCCTCGTCAATTTTGATTGCCGTATTGCGCATGTTGTTGAGTCAGGATCGCACTCTGTCGTTTTCGCCCATATCCTCCATGTCAACGCTTCCGATACACACCATCCCGGCCTGATCTGGTTTCGGCGTAACTATGCCCACATCATATTCCCAAAAAAACGGAAAAAACCTATGTAAAGCACTCTTTTCCACACAGTAGGACCTACTCCTGCCAGAAGGGGGTTTTATGCTGCTTTTCCGTTGGCCTTCCCCCGTAATATCTCTTCTTTCTGACAGAAAGTCCTCCCATGCTCAGGTTTTCTTTCTCTCCTCCTAAATTTTCTGAGCGCGGCTCATCCCTTCCACGGCATGCAGCGCTGGCATATGCATTTTTGAGCATGCTTCCACCCGCAGCCCAGGCGGCAGAACATTCCTCATCTCCTCCTGCGGACACATCAAAGCCACGCCACCCTGCCCCAGCCTCTTCTCCCAACAAATCCGTAGCCAGACGGGCAACCCAA
>JANFPS010000500.1:0-13490 GCA_024703675.1 Drosophila nebulosa
CCGTTTCCCGGAAAAGGGCACGTTTTTTTTATTGAAACCCCCTTGGTAAAACCCCCGGGTGGAAAATTTTTTAAACTTTCCTAAAATTTTTTTGGGGAATTTTGGTTATTTTTTGATTAAGGGATTTAAAAAAGATTTTTTTTTCCCTTTTGGGTTTTCCCCTTAAAAAAAAATCGAAAAAAACTTATTTCTCCCCACTTTTTGGGAAAAAAAATTTCTTTGAAAACCATCTTTCCCCCAAGGGGAAAGGGTTTTTTTCAAAATAAGAATTTTTTCTAAACATTTTTGAAAGGGGAAAAAACACCCTTTCCCTTGTTTAAATTATTAAGGATCCTTTTCCCTTTTTTTCTTAACGTGAATCGGTAAATTGCCCATTTGGGTGGGGAAAAGGGTTGTTTGCCTCGTTGGTAAAAGGCTAAGGTGAATTATCGTTTTTTAGAAGAGATCCGGAATTTTTTGGGCATTTCCTGAGTAGTCCCCCCTTTCTTTCCCCTTGTTTAAAATGATGGTTTGTATAGACAGACAATTTTTCCCCTTTCGTATAAAGGGATCGGGTGTAGAACGAAAACTACGAATTTGGCCCGTATTTTTCTTGGGTTAAAAGGGAAATTTTCCCTTTTACTGGTTGACCCAAAGTAATAATTTTTGTTTTACATCGGCATCGTTGGAGACCTCGAAAAAGTATCCCAAATTTTTTGGGCCGTATAGATCCCCCCGGAGATGGAAAGGGTTTTACCCCATGGATATTTTTTTGGGCAAAAGAAATCCCCCTCAGTGAGGTCCACTGGGATTTTTGTTACGAGGTTTAGTGTGTGGATGCAAAAAGAAAATATCCGTTTCCTAGTTTTAATCGTGGTAAGAATTTTAAAAAAGGACGCGTTTCGGTTTAAAGTCTAAGGCTCCCCGATATTTATATTGACTTTGTAGGTGTAAATAAACCCTTCCCAAGAAAAAATAAAGATAAGGGTAAAAATTTGGAAAAATAGGGGTTTGATTTGGGGCCCCGTTCCCTTTTAGTTTATTGGGGATGGCAAAATAATTTTATTTTTTATCAAGTAAATTTGTGAAACGGTTTTTAATAGTTATATTTTTTGATTAGGCTTTAGTATCATGTCCTCCCCGCACTTTGGGGGCTATGAATGAAAAGGTTTTTTTTTGAGTTAAAGAGATTTAGGAATCATAAGGGGAAAATTTGGGCCCCTGTTTTTTTTTTTCTTACCCGACTGGTTTGTCGAGGCTACGTGTTTTTAAAAAATTTTCGTTTTTCGTTGATGTTATGTAGATTTGAGAGGGGTTAAATTTTACCAAATCTATTCTGTTTTTGATTGGTTTTTGGGGGGTTTTGTTTTTGGGTAATAAGATTTTGGTTAGATTTTTGCTTAAAAAGGGTCCCAATTCGATTTTGGTTGGGAGAGGTTTTATTCTATTAGGGGCAGAAGCGTTTTTTATTTTTGGGTTTGGGGTTTTGTTAGGGGTCTGGTTCTATTTGGGAAATTTTAATTTGGGGAAAAAGTGTCTGTTTTTGGGTCTGGTAGTAGAAGCTTTTTTCAGCTTGACACCAAATTATAGGCCTTTTTAATGGTAAAAAGGGCCTTTTTAGGTCTGATCATTGTTTTGAGGGGGGCACGGAGAACCCCAGAAAAAGGGGTTTAAGACAAATCTCGGGTTTTTAAAAAGTTTTTCTTCGCTGCTGTGCTTTTGGGTTTTCAAATTGGTACCCGTGAGCTAAGGAAAGGTCCAAAAAAAATTTGGGTTTTTATTTATTATTTTGTAAAAGGGCTTGGCTTGCCCCCACTAAATGGCCTTTTGGGCATATGCCCCAAAAAAAAGGGTTTTTTAAAATTAAAATTTTCCCCAATTTTTTTTTTTTTTTTGGGTTTTTTCTTTTAATGGAAAAAAATAGAAAAAAAATTTGGGGTGTGGATTTGTTTTTGAGTGTGGGCAACTTAAAAAAAATGGGGTGAATAAAAGTGTAGATTTTTGTTTTTTATATGTATTATGTGGTATAATTAATTTTTCTTATCTTTTTTTGATTTTCTTGTCTGTTTTTGACCTTTTTTTTTGGTAGGGAATTTAAGACTGCTTTCCGTTTTGTAAAAAATTTTATACCATTTTTAGGTTTTTAAAAATTTTTAGTCAGAAAATACATATATTAATTTTTCGTGGAACCCCCAATTTTGGGCAAAGCACAAATGGGGTGAATTGCCCAAAAAAAAAAAAAGTGGCCCTTTAAAAATCGGAAATTTTTTTTGGGAAACAAATAAAAATTTTAAATTTTGTACATATATTTAAACTAGAGTTCCTAAAAAAGGAAAAAAAAAAATTAAACGTTTTTTCCAAACAAGCAACCCTGGCATTCTATCAAGCTTCAAAGTCAGGGGGTTTTGTCCCCGGGTGATTTCCTGCGACCAAAAAATTTGGGGGGAAATTTTTATTCCTTTTAGGGGCTTGGGAAATTTTCACAAAAGAAAAAAAAGAACTGTAAAAAAAGGGGTTTTTTGGGGGGCCAAGGTTTTGGTTGAATGGATAAAACAAAACCCAAAATTTGGGGGTTCAAATTCTTATATTTTTTTTATGTGTTTCTGTTTTTATTTGGGCCCAAAAATACAGAAAACTAAACATATGTGTTCGTCTTCTGTGGAGTAAAAACTAACCTTCTGCGTGTTTTTGCGATATGTAATGTATGTGAAAACAAAGTAGAGAGTGTGTATAAAAAGGTTAGTAATAATCCTGTTTTGAACTTGTGATCACATGGTTCTGCATCAATGCTGCTGGACGTATGGATCGACAGCGGCCGCAACTCTGCTGTTCTTGCAAACTGGTATTTGGCCAATTTGACGGAATGTTCGCTAACCAATGAAGCATTAGTGAAATTAAAAGAAGTTAAAAGCTTTGAAATATAGGTACATTACTTCGAATTTACAAAAGTGCACAGAAATATGCGCACATTCCGTATAAACATTCTTATGTGGCTATCAAATGAGCTTTAAAATTGGATTGGACAATAAAGAAGATAACGACAGTCCTTCATTGGGTAGACAAAACTAAATATGATGAAGCTGGGCCCCGTCTTAAAAGAAAACTAGCCTGCCGATATTGCCATAACAATAAGAACGACAGCAAACCTTTGATTCTGCTGCTGACAATGGCAGCCGAAAATCAAATGAAAGTGACACTCATTTGTGCTTGTAAAAATTTTAGCAATTCTGAATGTGATGCTACTGAAGCTAAAAGACAATTCGGTATTGCAGAAGCCAATACTTTAACAATAAATGAAGCTTTGGGAATTTCTTACTGGAAAACTCGATAAGCAAAAAATTATACAATGAAATTCGTCAAATAAGCAAACATCATAATTTTTGACATTATTCCAAGCTACCGAATGTCCAGAGAAGCTAAATGCAATTGAGACCTACGTGTATAACAGTTCAGAAACTATGGGCAAAAGTTACCTTGCAAGATTTGTTAAATCACACTGCTAGCCGAATCGTATTGTTAACAGCAGAGTTATTTGCTACTTAGAAAATCGTCCCAGTTTCAAAATAATTGCGAGTTACGGATACGATGATCAACTGACAAAGTCTGTACAAAATAAGATTTGAAACGACGAACCTGATACTGTTTGATCAATCTTTATTTGTTTCCTACGTGATACCTCTGAAGCTTCTATAACTCCACAGTCTGGACAGAGCTTTTGCCGACTCCCTCAAACTGGAATTCGCAGAAAAAACAGAGATCATGTTCTTGAAGAAAAAAACGATTTGGACACTCAAATAAAATACTTGACTCCTTGTGTAGTCGCAATATCAAATGAAAGGAAATCATTGATGTTCTCGTACGACCTTTATATGAATTTAATAGATGGGAAAGTTTTAAAACGTTTTTTAACGGGCAACAAAATCTAGCCAGTTGTGTTTCAATTTGTGGTGCAGGCCCAAACAAATTATGGGGAACCTATACACAAATTCTTTTAAAACCAAACCCTCGGCATCCTTATAATATGGAATAGTCACTTTTACGCTGGATACCGCTTATTGAATTGCTGCTCACAAAATATCACAGATTTGGGGTGAAAAAAATTTGGCAAGTAAGCACGAATAAGAAAAATTAATAAATGATTAGAAAAAAAAAACATAAACAAAGAGATTGCTAGCGAAATGGGTTTTGCATTGATAAGCCAAGACGAATGGAAGTGGCCACGACGATGGCAATACATGCGAGAAAAGCAATTTTTTTAAATACGAAGTTGTTTGCATCATTTTAGAACTCGCTAGAAGTACCTGAGAGTCTGCATACTATTCTAATAGCATAACTGCGATTTGCACAAGAGAGGCTTTTAATTTCAAATTTCTCAATACATGTTACATATTCATGGTATTCCTATGTCACCAACTCTCCATAAAATTTTAGTTCTTGGATCACAAATAATAACTGCATCAGTAATGCCGGTGGGGTGTCTGGCTACTGCACGCTCGACACAATTCGCGGGTAAATAATATGATTTATGTATTTCAAAGATCTTATGGCCAACTTCAGATCCCCTCATCTCAAGTATATCCATTAAGAAAAGGGCAGCTCGACATAAAAAAAAACCCTTTCCGCGAAATGTCATTGAACTTTAGAAACAACACATATAATTTTCATAATGTTCGTACTTTAGTAATGATTACAGTTTTTCATGATGACTCCGACTCATAATAGATGATATAATCCATATGCGTTTTGAATTAGATTGTGGAAAACAATTAAAATATGAATTTTTTCTAAAATTGTTTTAGTAACTAAGACCTGTCTTTAAGTAAAAATTAATCATAATAAATATTTAATTAACTATCACTAAAACATAAAAAATATTAAAATTTTTGTACTTTTATATCTTTATATATATTCTCACACTTTCCTTTGTGATCACGTATACGCTTGTTGCCTTATTATTGGCTTTGGGGTAGGCGTGTCATGAACTTCAAATTTTGGTTTTCAATAGTGAAGTGCTATTCTTATCAAACAACCAAGTTTACAGCTCATATCTGCGTTACTATCAGACTTTCTGCCCTTTATTTGGCAATTCAGCCCAGCCCAATGTAAGTGAATATGTTAGTATTTTCTTTTTTGGAAAGAAAAGGGTTCTTGGAACTGTGTCGATTAAACTACTTGTTGCTTTTAGTTAAGGAGATATGTTAGATATTTCTTTTTGAAAAATTAACATTTTTTTTTAATCAAATTTCTTTTGGTAATTTTTTTTTTCCGTTAAACCTTTTTATATTTTTTCTTTTTCACACTATCAGTTATCACACTGATGTCTAAGTCCGTGATATAATTGAATTAACTTATTTATTTAATACAAATGGCATTGATCACACTTGATTTCCTCATGGTATAAATTATTATTTTTGTATTTGTATAAATTTTTGCTTTTCTTTGTTTTTTTTGAAAAAAATTTAAACCATGACATTGATCAGCACTTGATTTTCTCCTTGTAATAATTGGTTTTTATTTTTATTATGATTAGACTCGTTCTTTATTTGAATTTCTTATTTTTTTAAATGTTTACTTTTATCCTTTTTTTTGCACAACTTTACGGTAATCGCACTTGTTTGCGCATAGTTTTCCATAAATATTCTTTGAGACATTAATTATTTTATCGCACACTTTAAATATTTTTCTTTATATTATATTTATGTATTTAATTAGATTAATTGCCCAACCCTAATTTTCCTATGTCTGTGCCATAGGGTTCCCACCTGTACATTAACATGGTTGTTAATAAAAGAAGCGTTGTCCTCATTTTCCTCGCGATCCTTTGTCCTTTGTTTTCCAGCTGAGCCAGTTATCTCCCATTGTTTGCCGTGTTGGTGTGATTGGAGGGAGAGGAGAGGAGATGTTTTGTCTTCGATTTAATTAATCACTTTTCTCTTTCGATTTCGAAATTTGAGGTGAGTTTTATTTCGGATTCAAAACGGTATCAACCTTCGCAGAGGCTGCCTCTTAAATCTATGTATAATGTACATATTAAGGCATGTTTATATATTCAGTTGCTGTGTTGGCATTTGCCGTCGCGGCGAGTGTGGAATGTTTGTGTTAACAATTTTGACGACCTCATCGTTGGTCCTTGGCTGAAGTGGCCAAATAGTTGCAATTACTGCTGATGGGGTTTTTGGACCGAGGGGTTAGGTGGGGGTGTCGTGAAACTGCTAACGGTAACTCTGGCACGAAGTGGCTCTTCTGGCTCCCGGGGCTCACACAAATTGGGTGCTCCCGAGTTTTATGACCCTTAATAACGGCATTTTTTCTGCGATCGTTTGACAAATGGTCGGTTTTGCTGAGCTCGAGCACACAACGAAAGGCGATAGAAGCATGGGGAGCCCGAAGAGCTCCGAGCTGCAAAGGGGGATCGAACCCCTTTTTCATATTTGTCTATTTTATACATATTATGTTCCTTCGCTTGTGTTCTTGTGACCTTTTTTTTCTGCCAAGTTCTGCCCGAAAAACTGTTGTAATAGGTTTTTGTTGTTTGGCTCCGAAGTCAAATTTTGTGCCCCCTTGCTCTACACATTGTATGTTATAATTTTTGTGAATCTCTTTTCATCCAACCTTCTTTCGACGCTTAAGCGCTGACATAAAAACATACATACTTCGGGCAGAAAAACTATACAAGGCTCTATGTGAAACTTTGTTTCTATAAAAAATTATATTTCTAAACTGAGATATTTGACGAATTTATACTTTTTTACTGGATAACCTCATTATTTAATGATAAGTTGGGCAAATTTTCTTTTCAATTCCTTTATAGTTTTATTTGTATAATTAAAAACTAAAAACAATGCAGAATAAATGCGTACAAAAGTTTAAAAGAGTTTTTTTTTTTTTTTTTTTTTTTTCTTTTTTTTTTTTTTTTGTTCTTTTTTTTTTTTTTTTTTTTTTTTTTTGTTTAAATATTGTTTTTTTTTTTTTTTTCTTTTTTTTTTAAAAAAAAAAAAAAAATTTTTACTAAGAGCCACTGTTTTTATGCTTAATAAAACAAATAATAAACCGTTTAATAACAATACACTGGACTTAAAGCTCTAAAATAATCATTTCAAATGGCTTTTTTGAGAAATTTTTTCATTTCTCTTGAAAATTTCGCAATGGGCAATAATCTAAAGAAATAGATCCCGATTTAAAAAATCTCATCCTTAAACTGCGGGATGAGGGGAAAACTCTACGGAATGCAGTATTGTTGGCAGAACCACACTCTTCTGTCCAGAGAGTATTGCAAAACTTTATTTGACCGGTCTGTCAAGTCCCAGCCCCGTACTGGAAGGCATCAACATTGGCTGACCGAACGAGAGAAGAGAGACATTCTAACAAACAACTGTGCATTTAAATCCTGGCATATCAGCTCCAAAGAGTAGTCAGGACATAGGGAGAAGTTTGGCAAAGATCTACATGTCGACACAATCCGAAAAATACTGAAAAGGAGTGGTTTACATGCTCGAGTTGGCACGAAAGAAGCCTCTCATATCTGAGGCTACAAAGTGAAGCGAATGGATTTTGCCCAAAAATGATGAAAAAAATGTCTCCAAACTTCATGGAATAACGTCATTTTTAGGTCGACGGGGAAAGTAAATTTTGCATTTTTGGCTAAAAGGACGCAAACTGTATGGCGGAAACCCGGCCAGCCCTTGATGTGCAAATCTTGAGAAAAACAGTTAAAGCACGGTGGTGGCGGTGTGTGGTATGGGGTGTATGGCAGCAAATGGGGTGGGCAACTGGTTTTTTATCGAGTCACAATGGACCATAAGGCTTATATGGATATTTGAAAACATTTGCATGAAAGTGCCGAAAAATTGGTCCTGAGTAAGACTTCGGTTCCAACAAGACATGACCCACAACATAGCAGCCTCAACGTGAAGCTTGGTTCTGTATAACACCAAAAAACCAGCTGCCTCGCCACCCCGTCGCCAGATCTTAACCCCCATTGAACATCTTTGGGATGTTTGGAGCGTAAGGATTCGCCTACGAACCTATTACACCAGAAGATTTTAAAAATGTAATCATGGAGAAGTGGCACAAATTTTGCCAGATGTAGCCAAAAATTGATAATTTCAATGTCAAAACCGGGATTGCAGAGACATAAAGAAAGGTTATCCAACCTCTATTATTTTTTTTCTTGTGTTTTTTGTTGCAAAAAGTGCCTTTTTTGTTATGTTTCTTGGGGGGGGGGTTTTGTACGCATTATTTTTCCTGCATTGAAATTCGTTTTGTTTTTAGTTTTTTTTAATTATAAAAAAATAAACTAGAATAGCATATTGAAAAAAAAAATTTCCCAACTTATTCATAAATAATGCGTTTATGATTAAAAAATATAATTTCGCCAATATCTTAGTTAGAAATAATAATTTTTTAGAACACAGTTTCCTATAGAAGCTTGTACGCATAGTTTTTCTGCCGGGTGTAAAGCTGATTTTTTCCTGATATTAAGACATTTCTGAAAAAAGCGTTCGGAAAATAGAAATTTTGAAGTCTTAGGGGTTAACCTAATAATACTATAATATGTTTTTTTTGTTTTTTCTTTTTGGAAGGGGGGGAGGTTTGTTGTTGATTTTTTTGTTTTTATTTTGTTTTTATTTATTATTTTGTTCCTTTTTGTTTTTTTTTCTTTTTTATTTTGTTCTTTTTGGGGAGTCTTTTTTACTATTTTTCTCTTTTTGTTTATTTTTCTTTGTTTTTTTTTTCATTTTTGTTTATTTTAATTTTTTTATTTTTATATAAATAAAAAAAAAGACAAAAAAAAACTTCTTAACGATATCGAGTGAAACCAGGGGTACTCCGATCGGCCAAGCGAGCACTCTATCGGTACAGCACCGGATAAAACTGGCTGATGCCATTTGATTCTTGATATTCTTTCGACAGGGGATATCTATTCGCATTGTCGCTGTTTTTATCGAAAAATAAAATTTGGTCGAGGGAGGTATTGAAATGCGATGCTGTACAACTTCACTCACACACAACTAGCGAAGCCGAGCATGTACCGACGAGTGTACACATACATAGAGAACGAATTCACAAGCGACATAGGCCTGCATTCGTTCCCGTTCTGTAAGTCTGTGCTAACTAAATTATTTTCGTAGCTGCTTGGCACTCTCCACTTTACACTCTCATTGAGAGTACGAGGCTTTCGGTTTTCCCCGAAGTCTCTGTGGTTCAATGACTAGCTATCCCCCCCCACCCCCCGCGTTTGCAATCAAAAAATCCATGAGTTTGTCCATCCTATGGGTTCTTGGTTAGTGGTTAAACTTTGACATCAAGGCTGTTCCAAAAAGGTTTTGATGAACTAGTTACACAGCACTAACATTTGTAAGCAAAGACTTGTTGCCATTAAATGTCACTGAGGTAGTCCTTAGTTCAAATTCATATTTTTATCAATGTTATATTTGCTAAATTTATAAGAAACTGGCTTTCGTGACTATGTTCAAGCTGTGTTGAAAATACGCTCAATATGAAACTCAAAACTGCTGAGATCCATTGTATCCAGGAAAAACTTACCGCAGTGTCATGTTGCCGAATTCAACCAGATTATGGAACTTCTTACTACTACCTAACCGCAAGTACATGCATTTACTACGGATATTTGGACGGACCAGTATACACAAAAGAGCTTTGCGTGCTTAGTGCCATTACATTGATGATCGTATTGTTTAAGACATCCGAGTCAAAAATTGAATTCCTGGAGGAAAAAACTGGCGTTTAATATTTTAGATTCAAATTCAGCATATATTGGGATTTTCACAAAAAATTCAGTAAAATGTATACTAAGACAATGGGGCGAACGTGTGGCCGCGTTCAAAAATTACAAAAGGCTTCTTGGCGCGTGCCCAATTTAAACTTAGTTATGGACGATGTTATGGAAAAGAATCCCGTTAATGAAATTAAAGTTTTAAATAGACAATTCCAAAAAATCTTGCAAAATTTTCAAGCATTCCCGATTGAATCACAAATAGCAATCTCTATAACAAGAAATAAAACGCGTTGGAACTCTATCTTTTATTAGCTTGAAAGCATTTTCGATGTTCAGCAAGAAATACCAGTTTTTTACTTTTATCAAAAAATAAATTAAAAAACGTATAGCTAATACTGTACTTTCGCTTTAATTGAAATCTAATTACGTTTTTAAACCATTTAAGATTGTTCTGACAATATCATCTGAAAGAGCCAACAATACATATCTATGCTTTATGTATGAAAAACTAAAAAAACAATGTACAATTGAATATTCGAAGTCAAATGTTATAGAACAATTAAAAAACAAAACTTAAATCTTTGGGATTGCGTTTTTTTCAGCCACTTCAGTACTTTAGTTGGATTATTTTTAAACCTTCATTCAATGAATTGAGTTTTTTTTACCTGGAAGAAAAAAAAATCTGTTTTGGAGACCGTCAAAGCATATGAATGAATTTATGAATCACAAGCGACACAGATGACGGCCTTTAAAAATTGAAAAAACTACTTCGCCATATGCAATAATGAAATTTCCAAGAGTATTTCCGACAAAAATCATACAAAAAAAATAAAACTTGACAAAAATCCTATAGAGATTAGAAATTGATAAATATATTTGCCCAACTAATGTTTAAACATGCCTTTTAGATTTTTGGAAACAGGGCAACGTGACTCTGAAATTAAAGTGCAGTGGTGGCCAAATAAATATTTATGCATACCTGTAAGCTCTGCACAGCGAGAGAGTTTTTTCTCGTCGGGGAAAATATTAAATGAAAGCGCACAGATTTTTTAAGGCAAATCCGATATGTTACTTTTTCTTTACGAAATATTTAACTTAACTTTGGATTTTTTCATACTATTATTCCATTTAGAAAAAATGTAATTTGAGTGTGTTTTGAAGAGAACAAAGAAATAAAAAATTTTATTTTGTTGGGCGGTAGGTTTGGGTTTACAAATTTTTTAAGCGTTCGGGTAACGGGGTTAAAATGTTCCTCTATCGGCCTCTAGTTGGCAACAGAAATATATAGCAATTTCTCTCTGTCTCTCTCTCATTGACTCGGGATTTACACGCACCACAATTAACTCATGCGTAACTGTTTCTTCAAACTCTTTCAAACATTATTTGATCACGTAACGCACTTAGAACCTTACGCAACATTCTGCACATCACTACGCTGACCATCTGGCGAATAACGGAGCAAAGCGCATTCTCCAATTGGGGGGGAGGTCGAAAAATTGTCCCGACATATATATAAAAATTGTTTTCAAGAATTAACTCCACTTATTTTTCTAAGTGCTTTTTTTCTCTGCTAATGCATTTAATTATAACTTGGTTGTTTTTGATCGATTTTAATTTTTGAAATGAATTAAATTTTGAAATTTGGTGAGCCGATACATATTATTAGGAAATATATGTGCACCAAATTTCATAGCGATATTTAATATTATGCGGGAGAAAATTAGTGAGGGGAGGGGCGTGGCAAAAATTTGAAATAAACTTGATCTGCGTACACACTATACGAGTCTGCATGCCAGTGTCCGAGATCTAGGTGTTCATACAGACGACGGACGGACAGACGGGCATGGCTATATCGACTCTGCTATTGATGCTGATCAAGAATATATATTACCTTATAGGGTCGGAAACGCTTTCTTCTGCCTGTTACATACATTGTGGCGACTTTTATATACCCTTTTAAACCTATGGGTGCAGGGTATAAAAATAACATACAAAGAAAAGACCAATCAAAGGGATATAATAAAAAGATAGTTATGCAGTAAGAAGAGAATGTATTATATATTTATAAAGAACAAGATTTTCTTATATTTCAACAAGCCTTTATTGAAATAGTACGATTAAACCATAGCTCGCAAATAACTGTTGACACTTTTCAATTGTTTGCAAATAAGTGTCTTTCACTTACACAATAAAAAAGACTCAGACAGAAACTGTTTTTGTCGCGACTGTAGCTCGCTCGCGCTTCTGATCGAGACAGTTATTTTCTATTTTTTGTTCGCTCAAGTCAAACACTGATCGATTGTTGAGTTAAATGAACACACACGCGATTGATGCGTTCTTTTTCTTGCATTATACATGTTGATTGCGTTTTTGAAGTCAGTGTGTGCATTATATTTTTGCAAAATGGGAAAAGGACGAAATTAAAAAAGTTCATAATTTTTTTTAGATTTATTGTCGAAGAAAATAAATCTATGTGTAATGTTTGAGGTTTTAAAATGTCTGAGACATACAGTGAAAGAAAAAAGTCAACATACACCACCAGTTTTACAATATATCGGGTTTTCGCAAAAAGAATTAAAAAAGTTGGTATTGGCCATTATTAAGGACACTAATAGATGTCATTGTTTCGGAAAAAAATTTATAAAAAATGATGTATAGCAAAAAACAAAAAAATGTACCAGGAAAAAAGTCTACATACAGCGGTGAAATCCCCTTTAATAACTCAAAAAAAAGACAGTAAAAAAAGGGGAATTTCCGACTATTTTGACGCTAGCTTCGTTGCATTTTCACGCTGTTGTGTGTTATTGTGACAGTAGTAAACAAAAAACCCGAAAATAAGTGCTCCAAAACTGGCGGAACACGTTGAAAAGTGTTCAGGGGTCATTGTCGTGGAATTTGCATAGCACACATAAATGAGGACGCCAACTTTGAAAAAAAGCGTTATTTTCTGATGAGAGTAAATTCAACATTTTCGGAAGTAATGGTCGTTCCAAAGTTTGAAGAAAGCCAAACACCGCTCTGCCCCCCAAAACATTATACCCACCGTCAAGCATGGCGGCGGTAGTGTAATGATTTTGGCGCTATGGCGTCTTCTGGAGTCGGCGAGTGGTGTTTGTGGAAGGTAACATGGTTCGCTTCCAAAATAAAAGATTTTGAAAGGCCATTCGAAAGTGTCGGTGGATGCATTGAACCTGGAAAGCAGCTGGAACTTCCATCAGGACAATGATCCAAAACACACCGCTCATGTTGTGCGAGACTGGCTGGCAACTTAATTCACCACCCCAATCGCCAGACTTAAACCCGATTGAACATCTTTGGGATATTTTGGAACGACTGGTGCGTTAAAAAGGACATTAGCAGTCGCGAAACCTTCAAAATAGCCCTTTTACGAGCTTGGGAAGAAATTCTGCCCACCACAACTAATAATTTGGTGGCATCGATGCCCCGCCGACTTCAGGCTGTAATAGATGGCAATGGCCCAACCAATTACTAAAATAAAAATTAAACTTATATTTCGATGTTTATCAAACCCTAAACCAAGGCAACACTGAATGTAGACTTTTTTCCGTTGTCTATTTTTATGTTTTTGTTTATACGATGTCAAAAGTACAATGAATTTAATTTTGGTTTTGTTAATAACCTTATCCATTTAAGACCTCAAATAATGACATACCAACTTTTTGATTTACATTGCGAATACCCGAAATATCGCAAAATTGGTGGTGTATGTTGACTTTTTTTCTTCACTGTATTTAACAAATTTAAGACGGCA
>JANFPS010000501.1:0-13421 GCA_024703675.1 Drosophila nebulosa
CCAATATTCGATGATGACAAAAAAACAATTTTTCAGTTAGACTCCCAGTTTCCTTTACTTTCATTCAAACCTGGAAAACTCATTTTGAACCCACCTTTCGAAAAAGCGTGAATTTGTAAAAATTGAGTATTTTTAGCTTTTCCGTGCTATAACATTGCCAAGCTGGGGCGACCCCAAAAAAAAAAGCATCAGTAAGAAGCTATCTAAATAATTTCGTTTTTTTTCATTCAAAACCCAGAAAACTCATTTTGAACCCTTTTTCGAGAAAAACGTGAAATTTTTAAAAATTTTTCTAATCTGGCGAAATTAAGATCGATACCGACAATCTTAACTTTTTTTATGGCTAACATTCCAAATTTGCCCCATGATACAAAAAACAATTTTTAGTTAGCCCCTTTATCCATTTTTTCCAAATTTTTCATTCAAAAACCCAAAAAACTCATTTTGAACCCCCTTTTCGAAAAAAAAACGTGAATTTGGAAAAATTGAGTTTTTTTCATTTTTCCGTGCATAACATTGCCCAAAAATTTTGGGGCGACACAAAAAAAAATGTATCAGTAAAAGCCCCCATTAGTTCATTTCGTTTGATTCAAAAACCCAGAAAACTCATTTTTTAACCCCCTTTTCGAAAAAATCGGAATTTGTAAAAATTTCTAATCTGGAGAACTTAAAACGATACCGACACAATCTTAAATTTTCCCTCCTAAAATTGCAAATTCGATGAGAAAAAAAAACAATTTATCAGTTAGCAGCTCATCCCGTTTACCCTTTATTTGTCATTAAAACCCAAAAAAAATCATTTAGCGCATTTTTCAAATAAAACGTGAATTGTAAAAATTGAGTATTTTCAGCCCCTTTTCCGCTAAAAAATTTCCAATATTGGGGGGACCACAAAAAACAATGCATCATAAGAAGCTCATCTATTCACTTTCGTTTTCCTTCAAAAACCCAGTAACTCATTTTTAACCCCTTTTTTTGAGAAAATCGTGAATTTGAAAAATTTTTTTAAACTGGGGAAATTAAGATCGAACCACCAACTTAACTTTTTCCGTGCCCTAAATTGCCAATATTGCGATGATGAAAAAAAACAATTTATCAGTTTGCAGCTCATCCAGTTTACCTTTATTTGTCATTCAAACCAAAAAAAACATTTTAACCCATTTTTGAAAAAATCGTGAATTGTAAAAAAATTTAGTATTTTAACTTTTTCCCGGCTTAACATTGCCAATGCTGGCATCACAAAAACATGCATCATAAGAAGCTATCTAAAAAATTTTGTTTGTCATTCAAACCTAGAAAACCATTTTTTAACCTTTTTTCGAGAACACGTGAAATTTTTAAAAATTTTCTAATCGGCGAACTTAAGATCGATACCGACACAATCTTAACTTTTCGGTGCCCAACATTTCCAAAAATTTTCGATATGACAAACATTTATCTTAGCAGTCATCCTTTTCCTTTTTTGTCATTTAAACCTAAAAAACTCATTTTGAACCTACTTTTTCCAAAAAATCGTGAATTTTTAAAAAATTTATATTTTCCAGCTTTTCCGTGCTATACATTGCCAATGTTGGGACGACACAAAAAGGCAATTTGATTATCAGTAAGAAGCCTCATCTAGTTCAATTTCGTTTGTCATTCAACCTAGAAAAACTCATTTTGAACGCTTTTTTCGAGAAAATTCGTGAACTGTAAAAATTTACCTATCTTGCGAACTAGTCGATATCCGACCCCCCCCCCCCCCCAAAAAAAAAAAAAAAAAAAAAAAACAAAAAAAAAAAAAAAAAAAAAAAACCATAAAAAATAACCACCCAATCCCCCACAATCTTACTTTTTCGGTGCTCCACAATGCCAATATATCGATGATGACAAAAAGCAATTTCAGTTAGCAGCTCATCCAGTTTACCTTTAGTTGTCCATTCAAACCTAAAAAACTCATTTTGAACCGCCACTTTTCGAAAAAATGTGAATTTGTAAAAATATTGGTATTTTCTAGCTTTTCCGTGCTATAACATTGCCCAATGCTGGACTATCACAAAAACAATGCATCAGTAAGAAGCTCAGCTAGTTTCACTTTCGTTTGTCATCTCAAACCGCCATAAAACTCATTTTGAACCACATCTTTTCGAGAATATATATCGTGGATTTGTAATAATTGAGACTATACTCTGGCGAACCTTCGATCCCGACACAATCTCAACTTTTCCATGCTCTAACCCTTGTGCCAATATTGCGATATGACAAAGCAATTATCATTAGCAGCTCATCCGTTTACCTTTATTTAGTCCATTCAAACCTAAAAACACACAGCCTCATTTTGAACCCACTTTTCAAAAAATCGTGAATTTGTAAAAATTGAGTATTTTCAGCCTTTCCTCTTATAATCATGCAATATTGGGAACGTTCACAAAAAAGCAATGCATCTGTAAGAACTCATCGTATTCCTGTTCGTTTGTCATTCAATCTAGAAAAACTCATTTTTGAACCCTTGTTTTTTTCGAGAATATCGTGATTTGTAAAAATTTACTAATCTGGACGAACTTAAAATCCAATACCCGACACAATCTTAACTTTCCGTGCTCACATTGCCTAATTTATATCGATGATTGACTGAAAGCCATTTATTCATTTGCAGCTCATCCAGTTTCCTTTATTGTCCATTCGACTAAAAACTCATTTGAACCACTTTTCGAACAAATCGTGATTTGTAAAATTGAGTATTTCACCATACCATGCTATAAACATTGTCCAATATTGGGCGATCACAAAAAGCAATGCATGCAGTAAGAAAAGCTCATCTAAGTCACTTTTTTCGTTGCCATTCAATACCTAGAAAACTGATTTTTTGAACGCCACTTTTCGAGAAAATCGTGAATTTGTAAAAATTTACTAATCTGGCGAACTTAAGATCGATACGACATCAATCTTAAATTTTCGTGCCCCTACCATGCCATATTGCGATGATGACATACAAGCAATTTATCAGATATTAGCAGTCTCATCCAGTTTACTTTTATTATAGTCACTTCAAACCTAAAAAACTCTCTTTAAACCCAACTTTCGAAAAAAAAAAAAAAAAAAAAAAAAATCCGGTGATTTGTAAAATTGGTATTTTTTCAGCCTTTCCATGCTAAAACATTGCAATATTGGGACTATCACAAAAAGCAATGCATCAGTAAGAAGCTCATCTAGTTTCAACTTTTCGTTTGCCTTCAAACCTAGAAACTCATTTTGACCCTTTTTTTTCGAGCGAAAATCGTGAATTTTGTAAAAATTTACTAATCTGCGGAACTTAAGATCGATACCGTGGACACAATCTTAACTTTTCGGTGCTCCACTTGCCAATATATCGATGATGAACAAAAGCAATTTATCAGTTAGCAGCTCATTCCATTTTACCTTTATTGTCATGTCAAACCTAAAAAACTGTCATTGAACCTAACATATTTCGAAAAATCGTAATTTTTAAAATTGAGTATTTTTCAGCCCATTCCATGCTATAACATTGCCATATTGGGGGACGATCCGAAAAAGTCAATGCATCAGTAAGTAAGCTCATCTAGTTTCACTTTCGTTTGCCATTCATACCTAGATTAACTCATTTTGAACCCTTTTTTTGATGAAAAATCGGAAATTTGTAAAAATTTGTACTAATCTGGCGAACTAAGATCGATACTCGACACAATCTTAACTTTTCGGGTGCTCCAACATTGCCACTATATCGATGATGACAAAAAGCATTTAATCAGTTAGCAGCTCATCCAGTTTACCTTTATTTGTCATTCACACCTAAAAAAACTCATTTGTTGAACCTACTTTTCGTAAAAATCGTGATTTTGAAAAATTGAGTATTTCAGGTTTTTGCGGTGCTATAACATTGCAATAGTGGGACGATCCTAAAAGCAATGTTTCATAAGAAGCTCATCTAGTTCACTTTCGTTTTGCCATTCAAACCTAGAAAACTCATTTTGACCCTTTTTTTCGAGTGTACTCGTGAATTTGTATGAATTGACGAATCTGGCGAACTTTCGATCCTCCGCACAATCTTAACTTTGTTTCCGTGCTCTAACATTGCCAATATGGCGATGAGGACAAAAGCAATTAATCAGTTAGCAGCTCCTCCAGTTTCACCTTTATTTGTCATTCAACCTAAAAAACTCATTTAAGCGTCAGTTTTTCGACAAAAACCGTGAATTTGTAAAATTGAGTATTTTCAGCTTTTTTCCGTGGCTTTAATATTGCCAATATTGGACATCACAAAGCATGCATCAGTAAGGAAGCTTCATCGAGTTTCCTTTTCGTTGCCCATTCAAACCTAGATATGACTCATTTTTGAACCCTTTTTGTGAGAAAAAACTCGTGGAATTTGTAAATAATTACTAATCTGGCGAACTTAGATCGATACCTGACCCACCATCTTACCTTTTCGGTTGCTCCACATTGCAATATATCGATGATGACAAAAAGCATTACTCTAGTTAGTCAGCTCATCCTGTTTACCTTTAATTTGTCTTATACCAACCCTAAAAAAACTCATTCTTGAACCCTACTTTCGAAAAAAAATCTGAATTTTTAAAATTTAGTATTCCAGCTTGCTCCGTGCTATAACATTGCTGTATGCTGGGACGACCACTAAAAATAATGCATCAGTAAGGTACGTCATCTAAATCAATTTCGTTTGTCATCAAACCTAGGAACCTCTTTTGAACCCTTTTTTCGAGAAAATGTGTGAATTTGTAAAAAATTTTACTAATCTGGCGAACTAAGAGCGATACCGCACAATCTTAACTTTCCGTGCCCTGAACATTACCAATATTGCGATGATACAAAAATGTTACAATTTATCATTCGCAGCTCATCCAGTTTACCTTTATTTGTCATCTCAAAACCTATAAACTCATTTTGAACCCCTTTTCTAAAAATCGTATTTGTAAAAATTGAGTATTTTTCAGCCATTCCTGCTATAACATTGCCAATATTGGGACGATCACAAAAGCATTGCATCAGTAATAAGGCTCGATCTAGTTCATCTTTCGTTTTGTCATTCAAATACCCTAGAAAACTCTCATTTTGAACCCACTTTTCTGGGGGGGGAGAAAATCGTTGAATTTGTAAAATTGACTAATTGTTGGCGAACTTAAGTATCAAAACCGGCACAATCTTACTCTTTTCGCGGTGCTCTTAACACTCTGCCAATTTTCGATGAATGATAAAGAGCCAATTTATCAGTTAGCATCTCATCTAGTTTACCTTTATTTGTCATTCAAACCTTAAAACACTCATTTTGAACCTACTTCTCGAAAAAATCGTTTCAATTTTGTATGAAAATTTTATGTACTTTTCAGCTTTTCGTGCTATAACTTGCCTATGTTGGGACGATCACATAAAGCAATTTATTCATGAAGAAGCTCATCTAGTTCAATTTCGTTTTGTCATTTCAAACCTAGAAAACTCATTTTGAACCATGGTGGCCGGGGAGAAAATCGTAATTTGTAAAAATTTACATAATCGGCGAACTTAAATCAATACCGTGGACAGACAATTCTTACTTTTTACGTGCTCTACATTGCCATAATGATGCGATGATGTGACAAACGCAATTTTATCAGTTTAAGCAGCTCATCCAGTTTAGGCTTTATTTGTCATTCCAAGACCTAATAAACTCATTTTGACCACTGTTCTGAAAAAATGTGAATTTTAAAATTAAGTATTTCAGCCATTCCATGCTATGACATTGCAATATTGGACGAACACAAAAAGCAATGCATCAGTAGTATAGCTCTCTATCAGTTCTCAATTTCGTTGTCCATTCAAACCTAGAAACTCATTTTGAACCCTTTTTTTTCGAGAAAATCGGTGATTTGTAAAATTTACTACCGACACAATCTAACTTTTCCTTTCCGTGTTCTAACATTGCCAATAATTGCGATGAGGACAAAAGAATTTAATCAGTTAGCACGCTCATCCAGTTTACCTTTATTTGTGCTTTTAAACCTAAATAAACTCATTTTGAACCTACTTTTCGAAAAAAATCGTGAATTTGTAAATTGGAGTATTTCAGCTTGTTCCGTGCTATACAGTTGCATGTTGGGTCCGATCACAAAAAAGCAATACATCCGAAGAACCTTACTAGTTCACTTTCGTTGTCCTTCAAACCTAGAAAACTCATTTGAACTACTTTTCGAGAAAATCTGATTTTGTAAATTTACTCTATTCCGGCAAACTAAAGATCGTTACCGACACAATCTAATTTTCCATGCTCCTAACATGCAATATTGCGTGGGGATCCAAAGCAATTTTAATCAGTTAGCACTTACTCCAGTTTACCTTTATTTGTCATTCAAACCTAATAAATCATTTTGACGCATTTTCCTGGAAAAATAATCGTTAGAATTTGTAAAAAATTGAGTATGTTTTCAGCTTTCCATGCTATTAACATTGCCAATATTGGGACGATCACAAAAAGCATGTATCATATAAGAAGCTCATCTATTCACTTTCTTTGTCATTCAAACCTAGAAACTCATTTTTGACCCTACTTTTCGAAAAAATCGTGAATTTGTAAGAATTGAGTATTTTCAGCCTTTCTATGTTATAGCATTGATAAGGCTGAAAATACTCATTCTTACAAATTCCGATTTTTTCGAAAGTGGGTTCAAATGAGTTTGCTAGGTTTGAATGACAAACGAAAGGGAACTAGATGACTTCTACTGTACATTGCTTTTTTGTGATCGTCCAATATTTGCATGTTATAGCATGGAAAGGCTGAAAATACTCCAATTTTTACAAATTAACGATTTTTTCGAAAAATGGCGCAAATGATTTTATTAGGTTTGAATGTCGACAAATAAAGGTAAAGTCTGGATAAGCTGCTAATCTGATAAATTGCTTTTGTCCTCATCGCATATTGGCAATGTTAGAGCATGGAAAAGTTAAGATTGTTGTCGGTAACGATGCTTTAGTTTGCCGGACTAGTAATTTTTACAAATTCACGATTTTCTCGAAAAGTAGGTTCAAAATGAGTTTTCTAGTTTGAATGACAACGAAGTGAACTAGAATAGGTTCCTTCGGATGTATTTGCTTTTTGTGATCGTCCAACATTGCAGTGTTATAGCACGGAAAGCTGAAAAACTCAATTTTTTGTTACAAATTCCCCCGATTTTTTTCGAAAAAGTAGTTCAAAATGAGTTTTTTAGGTTTAATACAAATAAAGGTAAACTGGTGAGCTGCTAAACTGTGATAAATTGCTTTTGTCCTCATCGCAATATTGGCAATGTTAGAAACACGTAAAAGTGTTTAAGATTGTGTCCGGTTGTAAATTTTTTACAAATTCACGATTTTCTCGAAAAAAGGTTTCAAAATGAGTTTTCTAGGTTTGCAATGGACAGTACGAAATTGTACTAGATGAGCTTCTTACTGATGCATTGCTTTTTGTGTTCGTCCCAATATTGGCAATGTCATAGCATGGAATGGCTGAAAATACTTAATTTTTAAAAATTCACGATTTTTTCGAAAAGTGGGTTCAAAATGAGTTTATTAGGTTTGAATGACAAATAAAGGTAAACTGGATGAGCTGCTAACTGATAAATTGCGTTTTGTCATCATCGCATCATTATTGGCAATGTTAGAGCACGGAAAAGTTAAGATTGTGTCGGTATTGATCTTAAGTTCGCCAGATTAGTAAATTTTTACAAATTCACGATTTTCACGAAAAATGGGTTCAAAACAGTTTTCTAGGTTTGAATGACAAACTCTCGAAATTGAACTAGATGAGCTTCTTACTGATAAATTGGCTTTCTGTGCGTCCCCGAACCTTGGCAAGTTATAGCACGGAAAAGCTGAAAGTATACTCTAATTTTTACAAATTAACGATTTTTTCGAAGTAGGTTCAAATGATGTTTTCTTCTCGTTTGAATGACAAATAAAGGTAAACGTAGATGAGCTCTAACTGATAAATTGCTTTTTTATCATCATCGAAATATTGGCAATGTTTAGAGCACCGGAAGTTAAGAATTGTGCCGGTTTGATCTTAAGTTCGCCAAGATTAGTCTAATTTTTACAAATTCACGATTTTTCTCGAAAATGTGGGTTCAAAATGAGTTTTCTAGGTTTGAATGACAAACGAAAGTGAACTAGATTGAGCTTCTTACTGATGCATTGCTTTTGTGCATCGGGGGCCCAATATTGGCAATGTTATAGCTCGAATCGCTGAAAATACTCATTTTTACAAATTCACGATTTTTTTGAAAAGTGTGTTCAATAATGATAGTTTTTTAGGTTTGAATGACAAATAAAGGTTAAACTGGATGAGCTGACTATATACGATAAATTGGCTTTTTGTTCATCATCGCATTTGGGTACTGTTGGGGCACGGTAAAAGTTAAGATTGTGTCGTTCGATCTTAGTTCGCCAGATTAGTAATTTTTACAAATTCACGATTTTCTCGAAAAAAGGTTTAAAATGAGTTTTCTAGGTTTGAATGACAAACGAAATTGATTTAGATGAGCTTCTTACTGATGAAAACATTGTTTTTTTTTGTGGTCGTCCCAGCATTGCAATGTTATAGCAGCGTGTAAAAGCTGGAAATATATAATTTTTAAAATTCACGATTTTTTCGAAAAGTAGTTCAAAATGAGTTTTTTAGTGGTTTAAATGACAATAAATGGTAAACCGGATGAGCTGCTAACTGATAAATTTGCTTTTTGTCATCATCGATATCTTGGCAATGTTGGAGCACCGTGAAAAGTTAAGATGGTGTGCGGTATCGATCTTAAGTTCGCCAGATTAGTAAATTGTTTACAAAATTCACGTTTTCTCAAAAAAGGGTTCAAAATGATTTTATCATAGTTGCACATGGGAAACGAAAGTGAATGCTAGATGAGCTTCTTACTGATGCATTGCTTTTTGTGACCGTCCCAATATTGGGCACTTATTAAAGGCACGGGGGAAAAGCTGAAAATACTCAATTTTTACAAATTGTGCACGATTTTTTCGAAAAATGCGCTTAAAATGAGTGTTTAGGTTTGATGACAAATAAAGGTAAACTTGGTATGGCTGCTAACTGATTAAATTGCTTTTGTCATCATCGCAATTTGGCTAATGTTCGCGCACGGAAAAGTTAAGATTGTGTCCGGATCGAAAGTTCGCCAATTAGTCAATTATACAAATTCACGATTTTCTCGAAAAAGGGTTCAAATGAGTTTTCTAGGTTGAATGGCAAACGAAAGTGAACTAGTATGAGCTTCTTACTGAACTATTGCTTTTTTTGTGATCCGTCCGCAATTATTGGCAATGTTATAGCACCGAAAAGCTGAAAAATACTCATTTTTCAAATTCACGATTTTTTCGAAAGTAGGTTCAAAATGAGTTTTTTTAGGTTGATGACCAATAAAGGTAACTGGATGAGGCTGCTAACTGATAAATTGCTTTTTGTTCATCATCGATATATTGGCAATGTTGGAGCACTCGAAAAGTTAAGATTGTTTCGGTATCGAAAGAAAAAAAAAAATCTAAGTTCTCCAGATTAGTAAATTTTACAATCACGATTTTTCTCAAAAAAGTTCAAAATGGACAGTTATCTAGGTTTGAATGCAAACGAAAGTGAACTATGAATGAGGCTTCTTACTGATGGCATTTGCTTTTTGGTGATCGTCCCAATATTGGCAAATGCTTTTAGCATGGAATGGCTGAGTGAATACTCATTTTTAAAAATTTCGATTTTTTCGAAAGTAGGTTCAAAATGAGTTGTTTTTTTTAGTGTTTGAATGAAAATAAAGGTAAATGATGAGCTGCAACTGATAAATTGGCTTTTTTGTCATCATCGGATCATAGTTGGCTGGTTGGAGCACCGAAAAGTTAAGATTGTGTCGGTCATTCGCTCTTAAGTTCGCCAGATTAGTTAATTTTTACAAATTCACGATTTCTGCGACAAAGGGGTTCAAAATGAGTTTTTCTAGGTTTGAATGCAACGAAAGTGAATCTCGATGAGCTTCTTACTGATGCATTGCTTTTTGTGATCGTCCCAATATTGGCAATGTTTTAGCTGGAAGGCTGAAAATACTCGAATTTTTACCAATTCTCCGATTTTTTCGATAACTGGGTTCAAAATGAGTTTTTTAGGTTTGAATGACAAATAAAAGGTAAACTGGATGAGCTGCTAACTGATAAATTGCTTTTTGTCATCATCGCAATATTAGCAATGTTAGGGCACGGAAAGTTAGATTGTGTCGGTATCGGTCTTAGAGTTCGCCAGAATTAGTATAAATTTTTACAAATTCACGATTTTCTCGAAAGTTGGGTTTCAAAATCAGTTTTCTAGGTTTGAATGGCAAACGAAGTGAACTAGATGAGGCTTCTACTGATGCTTTGCTTTTTGTGAGACAGGTAAAAATATTGGCATGTTATAGCATGGTATGGCTGAAAATACTCATTTTTACAAATTCACGATTTTTTCGTGAAAGTGGGTTCAAAAGAAGTTTTTTTAGGTTGAAGACAAATTAAGGTGAAACTGATTAGCTTCTAACTGATAAATTGCTTTTTGGTCATCATCGTATATATTGCAATGTTTGGATGCACGGAAAAGTTAAGAATTGTGTCGGAATCGATTTTAAGTTCGGCAGATTAATAAATTTTTACAAATTCACGATTTTCTCGAAAAAAAGGGTTCAAAATGAGTTTTCTAGGTTTGAATGACAAACGAAAGTGAACTAGATGAGCTTCTTACAGATGCATTGCTTTGTGATTCGTCCCAATATTGGCATGTTATAGCATGGAAATGGCTGAAATACTCAATTTTTACAAATTTCACGATTTTTTTGAAAAGTGGGTTCAAATGGTTTTTTTTTAGGTTGCATGACAAATAAAATAGTAAACTGGATGAGCTGCTAAATGATAATTGCTGGTGGGGGGGGGGTCATCATCGCAATATTGGCAATGGTAGAGCATAGGACAAGTTGAGATTGTGTCGGGATCGGGAAAGTTCGCCAGATTTAGTCAATTATTACAAATTCACGTATTTTCTCGAATAAGTGGTACAAAAAAAAATCAAAATGTAGTTTCTGGGTTTGATGACAAATCGAAAGTGAACTTAGATGAGGCTTCTTACTTGATGCTATTGTTTTTTGTGATCGTCCCAGCATTGGTGTGCAATGTTATAGCACGGAAAGCTGAAAATACTCATTTTTACAAATTCACGATTTTTTATCGAAAAGTGGGTTCAAAATGAGTTTTTTAGGTTTGAAATGACAATAAGGTAAACTGGATGAGCTGCGAACTGATAAATTGCTTTTTGTCATCATCGATATCTTGGCATGTGGAGCACCGAAAAGTTAAGATTGTTGTCGGTTATCGATCTTAATTTCGCCAGATTAATAAATTTTTAACAATTCACGATTTTCTCGAAAAAGCTGTTCAAAATGAGTTTTTTAGGTTTCGATGACAAACGAAATTGGAGACTAGATGACTTCTTACTGTGTGTGGCATAATTGCTTTTTGTGTAGTCGTTCCGTCACCCTTGGCAATGTTATGCACGAAAAGTGGAAATACTAGATTTTAAAAATTCACGATTTTTTGAAAATGTAGTTCAAAATGAGTTTTTTAGTTTGCATGACAAATAAGGGTAACTGGATGAGCTCTAACTGATAAGTTGCGCTTTTTGGTCATCATCGATAGTTTGGCAAATGTTGGAGCCGCGTGTGAAAAGGTGTTAAGTGATTTTGTCGGGTAATCGATCTTAAGTTCGCCAGAGTATTAAATTTTTTACAAATTCCGATGTTCTCGAAAAAAGGGTTCAAATGAGTTTTCTAGGTTTGAATGGTCAAACTAAATTTTGATTTAGATGAGCTTCTTATCTGATGCATTGTTTTTTGTGATCGTCCGCGTGGCATTGGCATGGGTGTGAGCACGAAAGCTGAAAATTAAAAAACCTCCACCCACATCAATTTTCAATTCACGATCTTATTCGAAAGGTGGGTTCGTATGTTTAGTGTTTTTTAGTTTGAATGACAATAAAGGTAAGCTGGATGAGCTGCTCAACTGATAAATTGCCTTTTTGTCATCATCGGGCATATTGGCATGTTAGTGGGCACGGAAAATTAAGATTGTGTCGGTATCGATCTTAAGTTCGCCAGATTAGTAAACTTTTTACAAATTCACGATTTTCCTCAAATAACAGGGTTTCAAATGAGTTCTAGTTTGAATGGCAAACGAAAGTTGAACTAGATGAGCTTCCTTTACTGATGCATTTGCTTTTTGTGGTCCTCCCAATATTGCGAATTGTTTTAGCATTGAAAGGCTGAAATAACTCAATTTTTTACAATTCACGATTTATTTGAAAATGCGCTTAAAATGAGTTTTTTAGGTTTGAATGACAAATAAAGGTAAACTGGATGAGCTGCTAACTGATAAATTGCTTTTTGTCATCATCGATATATTGGCAATGTTGGAGCACCGAAAAGTTGAAGATTGTGTCGGTATCGAAAGTTCGCCAGATTAGTAAATTTTACAAATTCACGATTTTCTCGAAAAAGTGGGTTCAAAATGAGTTTTCTAGGTTTGAATGCAAACGAAAGTGAACTAGGGTGAGCTTCTTACTGATGCATTGCTTTTTGTGTCGTCCCAATATTGGCAAGTTATGCACGGAAAGCTGAAAATACTCAATTTTTACAAATTCACGATTTTTCGAAAAGTGGTTTCAAAATGAGTTTTTTTAGGTTTGAATGACAAATAAAGGTAAACTGGATGAGCTGCCAACTGATAAATTGCTTTTTGTCATCATCGCAATATTGGCAATGTGGCAAAAAGTTAAGATTGTGTCGTATCGTCTTAAGTTCGCCGATAGTAAATTTTTACAAATTCACGATTTTCTCGAAAAAGGTTCAAAATAGTTTCTGTTTTGAATGACAACGAATTGATTTAGATGAGCTTCTCTGATAGCATTGTTTTTGTGTCGTCCCAGCATTGGCAATGTTATAGCACGGAAAGCTGAATACTCATTTTTACAAATTCACATTTTTCGAAAAGTGGGTTCAAAATGAGTTTTTTAGGTTTAAATGACAAATAAAGGTAAACTGGATGAGCTGCTAACTGATAAATTGCTTTTTTTCATCATCGATATATGGCAATGTTGAGCACCGAAAGTTAAGATTGTGTCGGTGATCGATCTTAAATTCGCAGATTAGTAAATTTTTACAAATTCACGATTTTCACGAAAAGTGGGTTCAAAATGAATTTTTTTAGGTTTGAATGCCAAACGAAAGTGACTAGATGAGCTTCTTACTGATAAAATTTCTTTTTGTAAACGTCCAATATTTGGCAATATTAAAGCACGGAAAAGCTGAATACTAATTTTTTACAATTCACGATTTTTTTCAAAAAAGGTTAAAATGAGTTTTGTTTAATGCAAAAAAGGGAAAAAAGATGAG
>JANFPS010000502.1:0-13375 GCA_024703675.1 Drosophila nebulosa
TTCTTCTTCTATTTCTTCAGTATCTCTGAAATAAATTGTGTAGTTACCTAGATTCGCATATTCTTCTTCATAATTGATTTGGGCTTTGCAGGCTTTTAAGAAAGTTCTGCCTATCCACATGTCGTATTTATTTGAAAATTGTAATACAATTTTTGTTTCGGTCGGACAAAGTTTGCTAGGTGCAAGGAAAATGATATCTTTGATCCTGAGTCGACTACACATCTTAAGGGTTTATTGTTCATTTTTATTCTGATGAAAGACTTATCTCCATCTCTTCTTCAGATTGATCCGAGGCATTCTGAAGAAAATTTTCTGATGTGTCCATTTTACTAATTCCACTATTACTTTCTTATTTTCTATTATTTCCTTTTCTTTGCTAGCACTTGCACTTTAAGGGTCTTTTTAGGACTTCTGTTCACAGTAAGCAAGTCGCCTCACCCACTCGAATATTCCCTATATCTATGGGCCGTTTCACTCACGGGCCGCCTGCCGCCCCTTTGACATTGCCTGTAAAAAGTTTCTGCGTATAACTTGGCTATTTTCCATCTGATTCGATCAGGTAAGCCAATACATATGATTAGGAAATATATGTGTACTAAATTTCAGTACGATATTTTAAATATTGCGGAGAAAATCTATTTTTCCGAATTTCAAAGGGCCAGAGAAAGGGTGCGGGGGAAAAAATTTTAAATAAACTTGATTTGCGAACACACTATACGAGTTTGCATACCAACTTTGGTGACTCTAGCTCTTATAGTCTCCGAGATCTGATCAAAAATAGTTAGTTATACGTTATAAGGTCGGGAACATACATTTTGGCGACTTTATTATACCATTTTACCCTATGGGTACAGGGTATACAAATTTAAGATGAAGCGATCCTTTTTTGTCCTGGTAGTCGCAACTATTGGCTGGTCTGACTGGCAAGGTTCGGCACATCAAATTTAAATTTGCGCCCCGATAAAAATAAAAACAGAACGTGTGTATTGTTTTATTGTATTTAATCTATGTTTAGGTGAAGGGATGGCACTATAGGTGGGCGTGGATTCCTCGTTGTTAAATTCCCTCGATGTCCTGAATGCGGCCTGCGAATAATGTTTTTTCCTTCAATTTTTCTTGTTGCCGCCCTCATCGTACCATCACCTTAACCTACTTTCCATATTAACTATAATTTAATATCAACATTTAAATTGCCTCAACTTAGCATAATATTGCATACTTAAATTAAATAAATGGGATAGTTAATTCTATCCGTACCCATAGGGTAAATGCGTATATTACAGTCACCAAAATTTGGTATAATGTGTACGCAGATCAAGTTTATTTCAAATTTGTGACACGAATTGCTTTCTTTATTGTATGTAATATATATATATGTATGTATATACATATTAAGTACTTTATAAAAAAGAAATTAAGTTTGTATTGAATCAATTGAAATGCATTGAAACAAAATAAAATTTAATTTATTATTTTTTGCTTTTGATCCGGTTGCGTGTGATTAAAAAATAGTGCAAATTAAAAAATTAAAAATCGTAAACTAAAAAGGAAATTATTTTTTCCAAATCTGTGAACACATATAGGCTTAATTTAATTGTTATTATGATATGGTGGTAATATAAAATTGGTCAGAAGTTTGTACCGCAAAGACGTTTTCGACTCCATAAAGTATATAAAATTAAATATCTAGTATTTCCAAAGGGGAAAAAAGGTATTGTTTATTCGAGTTAAACTTAAAACTGGAGTACAAAAATGTCTTATAGTAATATTTATAGGCTAAATTTGTGAGCCCTTCAGTGGCGTGATCGGTATTGATGCGACTTAATTGGCCCGCTTTGTTATTTAGAGGGACAATTATTATTGCAAGTGTTCAATTGTTTATAAATAAAACGGATTTGATTGGCCTGTGTTTTAGTAATGAGTTAGCTATTACGTCTATTACGTAATTTAGTTCGTTGGCTTGCACGCTAATACTTTCAAGACTATATATTTTTTCTTCCAACTTGTCTTTATCGTCCTGATCAAGAGTGCCGATAAGATATTTCTATATTGAACCAATGCCTTTTAATTTAGTCCTTTTTTTTACGTTTTCAATTTGTATTCATTTCTATTTGTTTTTTCTATATTACGTAAATGCCTGCGCCTGTTGCATTAAATTGTTATGTAGTAAATTCCATGATTCCTGTCTTAAATATTAAGTAATATACCTCCAAACTGACTGACCATCGCCCTTAACTTATTGATAAAGCATGTAATCAAACTTATTATCTTAAAAATATAAGTTATTAATGTAATAGTTTGAAATACATTGTAATAAGGTTTGGTGTGTTCGTTAGTTATCTTTTGATTGGTTATCTTTTGATTGGATAAAGAAAACAGGTTTTAGCCTGGTAATATTGTTTGTTACATAAATACTTTGACTATAGTCAAGCAATGAATTTTTTGTTGATATTTCGTTTAATTGTAAGGCACAATGGTAAATTTTTATTAATAGTGTCTATAAGGTAATTCAGTTCGTTTGCTTGCACGCTATTGCTTTCAAGATTATTTTTTTTTTTCTTCTAATTCGTCTTTATCGTTCTGATCAAGAGTACCAAAAGGATATTTGAATATTGAACCAATGCAGTTTAATTTGTCCTCGTTTTCTACGTTTTACAATTTGTATTCCACTAATTTCCCTACTTAGTTTTTCTGTTAAGTATTGTACATAAATTATGGCTTTAAATTCTGGGCTTGTTGCATTAAATTGTTATATGTAATGTCTATTAACGTTAAATTTACTTTTAAATAATGATATTCCAAGTTTGTCTGTAAGTCCATGGTTCCTGTGTGAATACTTTCTGTGAATACTTTTATAATTGCTTTCTTGGCTTCTAACCAATCTCTAGATTTTACTGGGAAATATAGAGTAAATGTGAATGCATGAGAGGAATTGCAAATTGTCGATCATGTAAAAGTCCATGACACATTTTTCTCTGATATTAAAATTTTCTGGTGTTATTTCAAAGGTTAGTTTTCTATTTCTATTTTCTGTCTTGCCGATATTGCAAACTAAGCATTCATTTATAATGTTTTGAATTAGGTTTTGAAAATCTGGGAACTAGTATCTATAATTTTTTGTGTTGTTTTAGGAAAATTTGTTTAAGTTGTGCAATCTTATTTTTATGTTTGATTTAAAAAATAAGTTGCTTCTTCTTTGTCTTCTGAACCTTTAATAAATTCTATTTGTCTGTTAAAATAAATTTTGGGTTTTAACTATTTGGGAAAGTAATTTTCATTATCTTCATGAGCGCTATGTATTGTATCTGCGGTGCTTTCGCCTGATACTTAACGGTTTTCGTCTTTTTTAATTCTGGAAAGTGCATCTGCTACTGAAATTCTTTGCCAGGTAATATTATTTTTGAGATAATTCATTTAGTTTTATTTTTGGGAATTTGTAATCTATTTGTGACTTCACTTAAAGATTTCGTATAGTCAATGATATAAATCTGAATTTTTGTTTGTGGAAGCATCTCCTTTTTTGGGACGATCCAAATGCTTCCGTGAACAGTAGGTTGAGTTTCGATTGCGAATGATACAATGTTCATTTCCTTTCGTCTAATCTGTTTGTAATTTCCTACCTCAAATGTTTGCGGGATATTTGTATGGACGTTTATAAATTGGGTCCTCGTGTTTTGTATGAATGGAGTTTCTCCGCTGTTTTAATGGTCGAGTCTATACTCATTGTTTTCTATTTGGGTTTCGATTGCAGAGTTTGAGTCTGGGTCCCTCTCTTTAGGTAGGTCCAAACCATTCGTATGGTCTGTTCTTTCTTACTATTTCTTCCAGTATTTCTGAAAAAAATTGTGTAGTTACATAGATTTCGCATAGATTCTTCTTCATAATTGATTGGCTTTCAGGCTTGTCTTTTAAGATAAGTTCTGACTATCCACATGTCGTATTTATTTGAAAATTTGCTAGATATAAAAGTTTTGGGCTGTCGGGACAAAGTTTGCTAGGTGCAAGGAAAATGATCTCTTTCATCATGAGTCGACTACACATCTTAGGGTTTCTCGTTCATTTTATTTGATGAAAACTTGTCCCATCCTTCTTCAGATTGATCCGAGGCATTCTGATGAAAATTCTGATGTGTCCAGATTTTACTAATTCCCCTAGTACTTCTCTTTGCCTTTTGGTAGGCTGGTTGTTACATAATTTTACGCTAGTTCAATGATTTGTATTTGATGACTAATTGATTTGATTTTGGTCTATCAATTATTTAATTTTTGTGGAAAACTATTGGTAGAAGTTGTTTGCTTGTGTTGAACGGATTGGTTTGTATGAGAGGAGTTGTTTATATTGGGTACTCAAAGGGTGTTTTCACCCTTTGATTGATTTCTGTTATGCTATTTCTAGTATTAACCCCTTTATTTGAGTACTGTTTTAGTTGATAACTTGGTTATATTACACCTACGCCTAGAACCCGCTCATAATAATAGCTTATCGCTGTGTAATTTTTTCGTTCACCATCTTTATTCTCAGGTGTCGGTTTAAAGCGTTTGTATACTATCAACATCGCTATGTTCTTTGGGAATCGTTTTTAAAGTTAATATCGTAAGTTGCTGATGATGTTAGGACTCTCTATGCCTCTCTTTCAGTGCTTAGTGTGTACTTAATCACATGTTATTGTCTTTACCTTCTCAGTCCTCGTTCGCCTTCACTCTTACAATCATGTCCCACGCGTGTATATTGCTCGTTCAGTATGACCTTGCCTATGAAAGACATTGCCGTAGCACTAGTCACAGTATATAGCCAAGCATGTCCCTTCCCTATGACTAACTTCAAACAACCTCGTTCGGGCATAGCTCGCTCTTATATAACCTAAAGATAGAGTCATTCCCCCAAGAGCGCATAAACAAAGTGACACTTGTCACTCGCTTACACCAACTATACGCCACCCTCCAACGTGTGCCAGGATGCCTCGCAAAATGATCTAGAACTTCTCTGATAGGGGCACCTTTCAACCTCGTGCCCCTGTCACACGCAGCACGTTGATCGATTATACTGCACGTTCCGAAGCATCATTATCTAATCGCGGTCACATGCGCACACGTCTCATGCACTTCAGCTCACTGTACATCACTGAATTATAATCAAACACATATCACTAATTACGCTATGTCACTACACGAAAGTACGCATCCACTGCCCGACGCACTATTTTTTTGAGCGGCAGAGTCTTCCCTTCTACTGATAGTATATACATAAAACATACAACAGCGGCAGAAACTATAGACTGGAAGAATTCGTGGGCTTAAGCTCGAGAACATTTTTTTAAAAACAAAATTCATTCGTATTTTTACCACCAAAGAACCGCGCATTCTATTCCTTACAGTTATTTATGTTCCATTTATTATCCAGTCATAAAAGAGCATGTGTTCTAACGAAGGTCTTTTAGTGAATGCCACTTGGTTTTCTTAGTTAAAGGTTGCCATTTATATAGTGTGAGTATGCATGCAAATGTAGTATATAGCGGCAGCTGACTCGTTGCACATGATAGCGGTGTAGAATGTCATTATGAGTGCAGTATCGTCACATCGACGTCGTGCATCTTGAATAGTGTGTTGACCTTTTGGGGCACTGGCACGCTGTCGCTGAGTGACAAAGGGCAATGCCCTATGATATTGAACTAACATTATATGTGAGCTTCCACCGCAACATCTTATGTTGGTCGTGAAGAAGACCGAGTGCATTTTGATTCTATCTCTACATCTTGCCCTCTGTGTTGAATAACTATACGACACGCGTTATATTTGCCATGACCAGGTCAGTTGTATGTGTCGTGTTTCTTTTAGGCTACAGTAAATGAATCTCTTTGTAAATATTTATTGGTTTGTTGTGTTTGGGGTCCTTGTTTTGTTCGCTCTTTTTTAGCTATATAATCGTTATCTGTTATCAGAACGTATTAACGAATAAATGATCAAAAAATATCTATACTCAAAAATCACGTATATAGTGTTGATTTTACCTCTATCGTCTTGCTGTCATCGTATGAAAGAGTAAATTACTGTTTTTAATGTTGTATCGATTCTGAGTTGCTAGTGAACGTATCTGTTTTTGTGGTCTTGCTCCAGTATTATTCATTTATTTTACTATCTAACTATTACTCCCGACCCACCATGTTCACCCCGCTTCATTTATACGGTATATAGTCTATCTTTACGTCTCAATTGTTACTGAACTCTATTTCATAAGGTTAGTTCTTGTTAACTATTTTATCTTTACCTGATATAATTCAAGAATCTGTTTCTCTCACCTTATGGCTTTCTTTTATTTAGATGCCACTTCTTTGCAGTCACTGATTTATATTCGTACATACATTTTTGCCTTTTACGAATAGGTTCTCGCTATCTGCCTATTTAAATTGTTGTGTGGTAAATATCTATCCTTGTGCTTTTTCACTCTAATTCACTTAGCGCCATCCATGGACACTTCAAGACTTATTGCTGACCTAAAGGTGGTGCTCTTGTTCGCTTCTTAGTTGAACAAATCCAGACTCCAAAAGATTCGAAGCTCCCTCCATACGTTCCCCAACTATCCAACTCCGTATCCCTGCTCATGAACACGATATGTAGGATCGCTATGTAATTATATTTCAACAGAGTCTCATGACTTCTTTCTATTGTTTAACTGCTATTGGTTGGTGTGCTGTAGATGTACAATATTTTTAATATTAATATTGCACAAATATTGGTACTATAATGAATTCTTGTATTTTGTTGCAACATGTCCGAGATATGAAAGTCCTTCATCTTGGACCGTACTTCAAGATAAAAGATTCAAATATGCTTCAGAGCGGGACGCTATGTATATGCTTATTCGGATACGAGCCCTCTTCCTCCCCTCTAGTGCGCCACTAAATACTTAGTTATTAATCGAACATTTAAAGTGACGAATACTCGTTTCCGTTTCTGATTTTGGTTGTGCTAGACCAATAAGTGTCCACTATCACCCTGTCAGACACAACATTTTCTCTATGGTGTGTCGTTATCTTGGTTATAGGGGGCTTCGTACCTATGTTCTTTCCCCTATTTTACATCTTCTGGCATTTTTTGATCAACGATCTTTCGTACTTGTACTCCCCCCCTTCCAGATGACATCACCGAGTCATCACTATTCTCACAAAAATCATGACTCTATCTTCGGTTCGCGTTCCGGCGCTTTCTTTTTGTTAAGGGTTTGAAACATTGGATAATCCTGTGACCCCCTTGCTATTTAGATGCCTGTCATGCGTGAAGCGCTAGTACACTAAAATGCACACATCTACGTTTAAATCATTATTTCTTGTTTATTATCTATCTCTCTGGCCCCGCGACGGGCTTGCAGCTACGTCTTACCTCCTTACTGTTCAATCACTGTTTATCGGCCCCTACCAATTTGAAATTAATCTATTGTTGAAGATATTTTCAAAGATATTTTCCAATTTGAGTGGCTGATTTATTATATACCGGCTTGCGTTCAAGCCTTTGGAAAATGGACCCTAAGTCAGGATTCAATTGGTTATAAATCGCTAAACAATCATATCTGCGTAATTTTCTGCCAGTGTAAATAAACACAACATATCTTTACAGCAATGTCACTACTTTACTATTTCGTCAGTATGACTTCATCTGTACGTTGGTTTCCTAGACAGCCTGATACTTTTCATAAGATATGCCGCGTATGCTTGCATCCATCACTACTGCATCTTTATTTGTCCCTGCTTGTCGTTCGGCCACTTTTTCCTCTCTTTGTTATTTGGGCTTCTACTTCTGCATCCGGTTCACTTGTTAGGGACTTTATTCTATCTGTAACTTTTGACAGCTTCCGTCCCGTCGTAGGTTATTGCTGACGCTTCTTATTCACCTCTGCCCTTTGTGATACCGCACTTCTTCAGTCTCTATCATAGTTGTCTTTTTCTTTAAGTATGTCAACTTTGATATCTCTCCATTTACTTTCATGAGCATCTCGAGACATCTGTGCCGTGTCAGTCTATGCAACAACTAGGATTGAATCATTAGACAAAGGTATAATAAAGGTACCTCATGCTTTACCTATATATATGGTTTTCTAACAGGCGTAACTTAACTTGGCCACCAGTTTACTGACATGCTTAATTCCTGCTCGTCCATGTCACACACTAGTACACTCTTCTCCCTTATTAGGGAAAGATCTAGATGCATAACGCAATGACGGGAGTTGGATCCGTCACATCATGGTTTTGCGGTCTAAAACTCGCTTCCCAATGCCCTTGTTTGCCTCCGCATCGCTAATCTATTACACGAAATCTTTATTTAAAGGATCGGGGTATTGTAACAATGTTTGGTTCATTAGTGTACTTTTTAAATATGGAATGCGTCTTGCATTTAACTGTCCGTCAAAGGGAACATCTTTTACATATCTTGTTATATGCCGGGAATATCGTGGAAGTTTTTAATGAATCGTCGAATAATAATTGCAAAAAGGCTACAACGTCTAGCGCTATCCGCATTGTGCGGAAATGGGTAGTTCATGGAGGACGACCCTCATATTTTTGTCAATCTGGAGAAGTATTCACTTATCGGTGCATGTGATTGACCAAGAACATTTCACTCATGCATAAAAAATTTTCAACCATCATTTTTCTGGAATGTAAGCTTCCTGCGATTCACCAACTGAAGTTTTGTCAAAAACACTGTTCAGTTTTTAAGCAGATTTTTCGGAACAACCTATAACTAATTTAGTCATCCAGTAAAAGATCTTGTGGAAGGTTCTAATCCAGAGAATGCAATAGGTCATCATCCTCTGAAACGAGATCTAGGCGCTATTTTTAAACCGAAAGGTAATAGCCTTGAAAAGCTACGAGCCGTTGCTGTTGAAAATGAACCGTTTACATCTCGGAACTTTTTTCTAGTTTCAATTGGTGGTAATCATGACATCAAGGCAAGACCCGAAGATATTTTGCTCGCCCTGTTTATGCCTAAAATGTCATCAATTCTACAGGGAATGGAAATGTATCGGGACAATTTAATTTTTGCTATTTGGACGATAATCAATCACTAATCGCCCATTCTTTGAATTGAAGTAGTTAGATGATTTTTTGGAGGGACAAAGTAATAATGGGCTATTAATATTTAGATACAGAAAAGTTCACTGTAAGTGATCAAATTTTACAACGCTTCTGATCTCGTTCACCTGACCTGTGTGGGTTCTATAATTTTTGACATCATACTAGTTCATCTCTTTAAATGTCAGTTTCTGTTTGTAGAAATGAAGTTTATGATTGGTCTGTGTCCAATCCGAATATATCGCGTATTTGGTGCAAAGCGAGAGCTGTGACTTTAATTGTGACGGAAAGTTTTGGATAGTTGAGATAATACGACTTTTCTTCACGTTCATTATGAGTTTTTGGACTACGGGCTAGTTCGAAAGGATTTCATATTGAAAATTATTTGTAGTGACTACTTGATCTCTATTTGTAGTATTAAGTGGTCGCATGAATGCATTTTTTTGTTTTGTATTGTATTAGCTCATGTAAAATACCGTGTTTCCCACTGTCTTCTTGGGAATTTAATTGAATTTTTTAATAACTTGGGATCTTGCTGGCAGAAGTATGAGTTGTTGCCAGAAAGAACTGTAGTTATTGATAAAAAATTGGATAGTTACATGGTTCTATCGGGTCCCTGATAGAACCGGAAGATGACTTCTGATATAGTTGTCTTCATTTCGACTAGGTTGCTGGCGGACACCTAATTGCTTCGTTGTTCCGCTTTCTATTGATCTAAATTTCCAAGCATCTGAGAAAACTTGTTAGGTTTTCTGCTTTACCATCAAATATAATGGTATAAGCTTTGATGACAGTGTTGAAAAATCAGTATTTGACTGTGCTCTTGTAATCAAGTTTCTTCAACTACACTCGAGCTAGTGTCTCCACTGAATCTGTAAGAATCGTCCCAAATCAGACATTTTAATATAGCGGGATGTAGTGAGATTATCTATGCTCGTCTTCTATATCCAAAATCCTTTTGGTCGATATTAATAACTCTATTTGAGTCTGGTTCTTCCCCACTTTCAATTGTACTTGAGGTATTGAAACGTTTTCTCTAATAGTGTCAAATTGGATCTTAGTTGATCAAAAACTTTCGATACGGAGACCAACTGTATCTTTTATTAAGTTATCTTGTGTTCAATATATTAGTATACGGGCGTATTGAAGCATTAACTAAATCGTCCAGTGTTTTCTAACCGTGGTTTTCTGCAATCGGTATATTTTTGTGTTGAGACGTTATGCGATTTGTCAAATCCGTCCTCCCCTGCTTCTCTTATGTATCTCGTCTCGATTATAATTAACATTCGATTAACCCTTAGTTGTCCAACGACCATTGATCATTATATGGTACTATGAATATTTCGTGGATGACACGCATAACCACAATACTCCCCCCTGATAAATGCCGCCTCCTCGTTCACTGCGTCTAATTCCTCTCTAGGGAGTTAACCTGCCACACAAACGAGCACTCAGTGCGTGCCAAGAATATTTTGCCTTCTTTGGGTTGAAGTGCAGTGAAACAGGTTGAGGTATAACAGTTAAAGTTCTATATAAAGATTTCTAATTCGTATACACTAACAGGGGTTGTGGATACTACTGCTGACAACTTTCTACTGAAATATGGGTCCCTTTCATAGTTTTGCTTAGGCTCTTTGGGATTCCATACTTCAATATGGCAATATATAGAAGGTTTTAATTTTTCATTTATTTATTTAATTTGCTGTCGTTACTTATTTAATGAATTGATTATGTTTTGTATGTTTGTTGTTTGTGCTCTTTTTTTTAATCTTGGCCAAGTCGTTGACTCGGCTCATATATTTTTTTCTCAAAACGTTATGTGCAGTTTGTAAAGTTTATAAAAGCAATTGTTTTTTATGTTTACCATTATTCCAATTCAATGTTAAATCGGTGGATTCCACTGAAACGTGATAAATAAAGTTGAACCAAATAAATTGAATTGGAATATTGTAAAACATAAAAACAATGCTTTTATAAACTGTACAAATGTACACAATAATTAAAATGATTAATTTATCTATATCTCTATACTACTCCCCTTGTCCGCACTTCGCTCCTCACTGAATTTACTTATCGAATTATATCATCTATTTTGCGCCTTTTTTTCTCTTTCTAACATAGTCCTACCTATAGTTCTATAGCTTAACGGGAATACACTACTAAACGAGCGGAAAACGTTCCGCAGGATTTGTAGAAAAATTTTGTTTTATATTTAATTAAAAATATGTATAGATTAAAGTAGTTGCCGATCCCTGAGTCAAGTCTGGTCCGTCCGGCCTCTGTGTTAGGCTTGCACACGGACGCCTGCCCGTCTGCAGGGCGAAAGTGCGCCCTGGATCTTATTCGCCCTAGCGGCCGGGCATACTCGCTGATTTGCATCCTGGGCCTAATGGACTATGTAGGATCAGGCACGGGGACACGGGGGACGGTCTCCCTCGCACTCAGCGTCTTCGGCCTTAATTCGAAGCGAATTCGACATGCCGCAGAGATGGAGCAGGGTCCGGTGCAGTCGGTTCGGGCAGAATTCTGGTCGTTCGCAGTGGCTTGGAAATATTCGGTTTTGTTAAGATTTTTTGATTTATAACTTTTTTCTAAGGTCCTGAGTGAGTTGTGAACTGTGGTACTCTATTTTGGAGAATCTCTTTTAAAAATTAAAACTTATTTAAAATTTTTGCGCCCCGTCCTGGGGCGGTGTTTATTGAGCAAAAAAGCAGCCATTTTTGTGGGTATTCTTTTGTTAATTTTATTTTTTGCCCCCCAGTACCATCACGCACACTTACTCACTCAGACGTTTTTCTTTTTGCTATTCTTTTGTATAGTTTCCACAATCTTCCGATACGTGTCCTGTTACTTGTCACTCGCAATTTTATATATATTTTATGTTTTTTCCATTATATTTTCCCCCCATAAAAAAAAGCATGTGTTTTCACGAAGTCTTTTATGAATGCCCTTCGGTTTTTTTGCTAAAGGTTGCAGCTTCGGCGCAGCGGCAGAGCAGCCGTTTTTTTATACATTTGTAAAGTAAAAAACAAATGTAAGAGGGCAGAGGGGTGAAACATGCTCATGCAGAGAGGGAAACATGTGATCGGCTCTAAGCGATGAAGGGAAGAGTGCATATCATATTACGTTTTCACTTAAATGTGGCGGGCACTTGAAAGCTGTCGCTGAGGACAAAGGCAATGCCCTATTTTATTCGGCTAACAAAAGTTGCCGCTCAATATTTATGTTAAGAATAAGAATGTAGTGCAAAACTAAAGGGTGTTTTTAGAGGGTAAGAAACTCCTCACAGGGGGGTTTGGTCTTCAATTTGTTGATAAGGGAAGATCTTGTCCGGCCCGATGTGGTTGTAGATTTGCAAAAGTTTTGCCCCTCCCGGTGCTGAGTGGATGTAGGAGATTCCCCATGAAAGACATGGGTTTTAAGGGGATGCAGTCATTTTTTTTTAGTTGTGTTTGTTGATTCTCTGTTTTTTTGAGTGGTTTCTTTTGTTTCTCTTTTTTTGTTTGCAGACAAGTTGACTTTTTTTCCATAATTTAAGTTTATGTTTGTAACACCAGTTGATTTATATTTTACGCACAATTTGGGGTTAATATTTTTTGTGTTGTAAACTTTTCCTTTTCTGCACTCTGCTCCCCGTATTTTTAGCTTACAAATAGATTTACAATAGATGATGGTAAAGGGACTGATATAAAAATGTTTTTCTATAGAGAAAGCGGTATGAAAGCGAATTTTTTTCACGTGGCCGGGGTTTTCCCCTGAAGGGGGTAAACGAAGGGGGAAAAAAGAGGTATTTGGGATAGGTAACCCCAGACGGGGAGGGACTTTCTTCTTTATTTTTTTAGGTGAGGTAATGCAGGTACGGTGCCCTTTTAAAAATGTATAGGGGTGTAAAAAAAGTTAAAATTTTAAAGGTTAATGTTTTTATGATTTTTATATTTTGGTTCTATTATTTAAGGTATACCCCAAATCAATCAAGGGTCAACTTAATATTAATTTTTTAGGTTTATACAGTTTTTGGGGGGGCCCCTTTAAAACCCCAGTCAAAAAATAAACCGTACCAATTTAAAAGTACGAAGCAATCTCATCGAACGTATGGGTTTTTGGGTTTGCATTAACCCCAAAAATAATTGGGGGGCATTTACCATCGTAGCAAGAGTAAGTTCTTGAAATTGAAATAATTAAATTTAATTTATGAAAAATTAAATGCTACATCGCTATTTTTTCCCACGAATGCGGCTATTGGAGGAGGAATAATCGCGAAGTTTTCGTGGTAAAACAATACTGTCAATGCAATCTAGCCGAGACCTATCA
>JANFPS010000503.1:0-13373 GCA_024703675.1 Drosophila nebulosa
TGCGCATTTTCTCATCGTGGTTCTCGGTCTGTTCCAAGTCAATAATAGCTTTGTTCACTCCATCCGACGTGCGCATTTTGTCGCAGTTGAACGGTGACAACGAAAACGATTTCCTGACAGGTGATCTCAACACTCTGGTCGAGGCTTTAAACACTTCTGTCTCCGACATCTGTTGCTTTGGTGAAGCTTGTAGTTGTTGGCTTGTAAAGTTATCTGCTACCGTGGCCAAGTCTACCACCACTGTAGCATTGCGGTCGCTGGATATCGACGCCCGGGGGCCCGCTTGCTCGCCCCTCACAGCCGCCGGTACTGGGGATCCGACTCCCTGCACCGTAAATTTGTCTCCTCTTAATTCTTCCATTTTGGTTTTTTGATCTGGGTTCCTTCCCATAGCGTTTTATACCTACCGCCAGGTAATATTCGCTGCCGACCGTTCCGATCTGGCGCAGACCTATTGGCCGCCCACTATGGACAGTCGCCGAACAGGGTTTACAGTTGCCTATTTGAAGGGCGGCTCCTTCTCGCCCTGTCACTAACTCTTCGTCGGGAACTGTAACCTTTTAAGTTACTCCCTCCATGCTAGTCGCTATTGGTCGGGGACTGCTTATTTGGTATTCGCAGCTAACCTACATATCTGTAGGCCTTTCACTATCCGCCACCTGTGACCCCCACTCTAGCCTAAGCTTAGCCGAGTGCTTATGTGTGTGTGTGTGAGTGTGTGTGTGTGTGTGGGTTGTGTGTGTTGTAGGCCTTATCACTTAAACACATTATCAACTTCCCACAAAAATTCTTGGCACTGCTCTAAGCAGATAACATTCAGAGTGCATGCCAAAAATTGAACTTGACTTTGAGGGTCTGGTGCTAACACTGTCCATCACACAATTTATCTCACAATCAGCAAAGAGGCTGTCATTTGTTCGACTCTTATCGTGATTTCGAAACGCCCCATGCTGACGCCTTGAAGTATGCATTTAAAATGCGTTTGAGGCTGCTGCTTGTGATGTGTGTGTGTGTGTGTGTGTTTGGCAATCATCCCAATGTGCAGGATGCAGGATAAACAACAGCAACAACAGCTTAGTATGCTTCTGCTGCTGCTGTTGCTCTTGCTTTTATCCTGCATTTGACACTTAACACTTGAACGGAGTCCATTAGGGGGAAGAAAATATCGACACACGCTTTCAATATGGTTATCAACAATTATTGTTATTATTGCTTGGGAAATGCAGTTTTCCCTCTTTGAATCCCCCCCCCCCCACCTACCATTTTGTCTCACCCACCCTACTCAGCCACCTTTCTTCTCTGTGTGTGTATATATTCAGCAATGCGGAAAAACTTTTGGTTTGGTTTGCTTTTAGGTAAGCAAACTCACCCTTGGTTGATTTAGTGATTTTGTGCATTCGATTTCATTTGAGTGGACAATCGAATTATCGTTTTGAATTGTGTACATTTTGCTTTCGATTCAGGGGTTCCAAGTTCTTTCATTCATTCAATCTTGCAATCTTTTTTGTGATATTTTTTATGGTCTTCTTTTTTGGTTGGCCGCTGCTCATTTGTTGCGGACACGTTTTTAGTCCATGGGAAATTCGTGAGAGATGCTCTCAAGTGTAAATTAAAGTGCGATGCCTAATGCATGCTCACAACTTTCTTCCGCTTTTCCCCTCCTCTCCCTCTTCAAACGAAACTCACACTTATGTATGTATGCCCAGGATAAGACCAGTCACCAGATATCTGTCTTTCCCTCATTGTGCGGTGCAACTTCCTCTATATTTTATTTGTCGCCTTAACTTCATCAACAACATCTTGATTGTCCTCAACAGACAAATAGACAAACTCATTTGGAGAGAAGCGTGCGCCTGAAGTCTATTATATTGATATTTCCCGGGATTTTGTTTCCCCTTTTTGCCAAGAGTTGAATGTGATAAACTTTGTTTTATTGAGTGTCGAATAGGCAATGGAGGAAACCTAATGTACATAAAAACATAGCGATCAATATTGGGATACACAATTCTTTCTAAAAATTTTGATTTTGCAGAAAAATTCCATTATTCCAGTATTTGGTAAATCGGTCAGAAAGAGAATTTGTTAGTTTAACATGACCACAATTAGTCCACTCCTCTGGTTGCCTCTGATTGTTTTTATTCATGTTCAACTCCAGCTGTGCGCTTTGTCCATATAGACTGCTTTTATCTCTTTCTCTTGTTTTTGCTCTGACAACAAACAATTTGTCAACATTTATATAGTTGGCATAATTTCCAAGAGTTAACAATTTCATACAACCAAAATGCAGCTTAAAGGGCAAAAGCCAACTGACTAATGCATGTAACTCTCTGTATGGATGTGTAGTGTGTGTGTGTGTGTGTGTGTGTGTGTCATCCGTTTGCCATTGTCATTTAGTTAAGAGTTTCCTTAATTGCAAACATGTCCCCAAACTGAATGCGAAAGGATGCAACAGTTGCCACCAGGCAGCACTCGACACTCCAAGCTCAAAATGATTTGGAGCAGAAAATTGTGCAAACATGGCAGGAGCAGCAGCACCAGTAGCACCAGCATGAAGCAGCCTTTGTTTGCCAATGGAGGAGCAGCATGAACGCCATCTGGATGAGCATTCGCTAGTTTATCCTTTGGCCACAGCCACGTAAATAAATAAATGCATATTTAGTATAATATTCAAAGAACGATTAAGAAGAGAGACTGGAACTCACATTTCTCACTTTCTCTTCCCCCTCCTCACCCACAATCTATTTGTCAGTGCCAGTGCACCTACAATGAGAAATCTTCCCCTCAAACATCATCAGACACCAGCAAAAAGTTGAAGCGAAAGGGTCCGAAATTTGTTCAAATTAGTGTAAAAGTCCCCGAAAACATGAACGAACAATTATCGTGTGGGCCAAGAGAGGGGGGTAAAACGTTGCGAAATTATGTTCATAAATAATCGTCCAAAACTTTTCAATCCAACTGCTTGCTCCGTTTAGCCCCCCACATGCAGAATGTAGTCATGAATGTCATTTTTTAATTTCTGTAAGATAACTTTAAAATATGCCTCACTAATTTCTTAAGTTACAATGAAGAGGAATTCATTTTATCCAATCAGTTCTAATGCTTATCCGTTCAGCTGTCTAACCATGAAGAATAGAGGAAAGCATTGAAACTGTACAGTCATCATTTCAGAAAATGTTCCAATATTAAATGTATTAAAATTAACATTGATTAATTGACCGACAACAATACGAAGTTCTACTTTCAAGACAAAAGCCAAACACGATTTTCAGGTCAAATCTAATTACGAAAAGACAATCTCTTTCACTCAAATTTGGTGAGGGACAAGTTATTCTACCAAGAGAATCTTAAAGCTAACAGGTTGTTGTTTCAAGAAACCAATTTTCTTTCTGACACGCCACATTAAAGGCAATAACAAACAAGATCTAACCATAAAATTGTACTGAAGATTTGGGCAGAGAGAGGTAAAAATGTGTGAGACTAAAGAAAGGGATATAAATAGGTAAAAAAACCAAAACATTCACCTGTAACACACTTTACTTTTGAGAAAAAAGAGTATATAAAGCTCTTATAAACATGATTCCAAATAAGTTTAACATTCTAAGACAATATAGTATAGGCAAAAATAGAGAAATTTGGACACGACACTTTTACGATTTTTTGTGTCGTTTCTGAGCATTTATAATGGATATTGAATAGTCGAATCTAACTTTAAGAAACTTGTTAACTTCTTCTCTTAGCTGTTTCGCAGGTGTTTGAAAATATATTAAAGCGAACCAAAATTGGTCTAACCAAAATTTAACCAACATGGATTTCAAATTCTGTATTGGATTTTCTTTAACGGATTACAAACGACGAGGCCATTAAAATGTGAAAAGTCGTAAACTTAAATTTGGTAGTTGGTGAAAGAGAAATATATATACATACTTGAGTAGAAGATGGAGAAGATGAACGGACAGTCAAGTGTGTGGTAATTAGTATTAAAAAGTATTAAAAAATCAACAACGAGAACGAATAAAAGCAACGAAGAAACTCTAGAAAATTCACACAATGCTTTATTTTCTTTATTTTTAATTTTTTTTTTTGTCGAAAGGAAAAAGTCGTAAATAAAGCCATAAAAATGTAAAGCCAGTGGACTGAAATTGTGTAGAGACTGTGGAAACTTAATTAGTTTAAAGAAAATAAGACAAAAAGAAAAATGTAGAAAAAAAATACCTAGATACGGCAAAGGAAACTGCAAAGTTCCAAACGATAAACTCTCAGTGATAACAATTAGAATAGTTGGAACCCCGATCTGGACTAATTTATGAATGCAACTTGTTGACAATGCCGTTTTCGGACAGCTCGTAAAAAACAGTTTCGAGTGGTCATAAAAATTATAACAATGGATGAGAAAGAGACCACTCTGGGAAACATCTGCGTGGGCGGGTAAAATTACAAGCTCGATTGATTTTGCACAAGGTAATTATTATTATTTTTCAAACTGAATTGATAGGGAAATAGACAAATAAGAGAATTACTTCCATTCCTGGGTTTTTCTTTCTTTCTATTCCTGCCGCTTCTCCTTTTTCTCCTCCTCCTCTATTTGTCATCTGTAATCCTGCTTTGGCCTGCTGTGCACATGGTCGTAGTAGGTGCACCAGGGGATAATCCTGTCGGGCCACAATACTGTGACATTTACACGAGAGCTGTTGACATGCAATTTGTTGAGTGTTCCGTTCTTTTCTCAATCCTCAATCCACAATTCTCCATCCTTAGCCACATCCTCGTTCTCGTTCTCGTTCTCGTCCTCATCAGCATCACCATCATCCCAAAGGCTGGCGCACAATTGACGTTCGCTTTGCCAGGCTGAGGGGTGACAATGGCGGATTTACTTCTGCCGTTGATGCGGATCTAAATGCAGCGACTCGAACTCGGCTTTGGCTTAGTATTTTTGGGTTTCTCTCTATCTTTTTTTTATACACTTTTCTGAAATTTTGCGGTTTGTTTGTTTTTTTTTTTGCAAATTGAAAACGTGATATATGACGAATTGTTTAGAATTTTTTAAAGAAAAACAAAAACCCTTACCTAAAGTATTTCTAAAAAAATTATCTTCTTTTCTGTTAAACTACAGCTAAAATCTCTCATCACTAACCGAACGTCCTCTTGCATCTCTACGCCTTCATTTGTGTGCCCCCCACCCAGCAACTCTTTATGGCCAGTAAGCGGAATATTTATGAACTGTTTATGTGTGGTGCAAAAGCCAACCCATCTGCCACATCAAAACCCACAGACGCTCAGCAGGCAGCCGGGCAAAACTTAATTAATTGCAGCTAATGCAATGCCCAGAGAGAAAGAGCAAATGGGAAAAATGCAGCCGCAAAAGTGAGTACGAAACAAAAAAAAGACTAAATAAAATATTAAAACTGCAACATGAGCAACACTCTGTGGGTGGCTTAGTGGGGCCGGCCCCATTGGTTGGCGGCCTTTTCATTAAGAGAATTAAATACGATATATATTTCTATGTAATTTCCTGATTTAACTAGTAGTAGACTGGGGCAGCCGGAAGCATTTGCCTTGCCCAAAAGGATGTGGGCTAACTACCCCAAAGTAAGCGTAAAACTAATTATATAAGCAATCACCTGAAATTACCTGAAATTAAGTTTATTTAAAGTATAAGATTGTTGCTCCTTAAGTAAGGAGTTTAATTGGCTGCTGTTTAAAAAAACTCAAATTTCTTAATAGTTGCATTTCACTTTGACATGATAATTAGTGACAGAATTGAATGCCAAATTCCACCTACATGCTGGAAAACTTTTCAGTCGCACCTATTAAATTGAAAAGAAAAAGCGTGAATGCTGACAATTTGACAGCTTCCTCCATAGACAAACACACGAAACTGAAATCGAAGTAGCTAAAGCGAAAGAAAAGCTTTCTTGCCATTGGCTTTTACTCACGTTGGTTGGTTGGTTGGTTGGTTTGTTGGTTGGTGGGTTGCCTGAATGTTTGGTAAATTATGCGTAGATGTTGTTGCCGGTCTCAAATTTCAAATGGCAACCCACATCGAGCGAAAATGCTATGCAACAACAAATGGCATTCATTATACATTTTGGCATACTCCTCCGCATACATACGTATATGCACCTCCGATTTCATCTCTTTCTATAGGAATTTGCATTTTTCTGCATTTACTTGATGTGCTTAGTGCTTGTGCCGAGGTTTCTGTTGCTGTTGCTGATGCCATTGACTGCACACAGATTTAATAGGATGTTGGCGCATTGAAGTGATATTTCAACACCAAATGTTGATGTTTGTGCTCCCTCCGAGAGTGTGGAGACAGAAGAGAAAGGGAATAATGCACTTGCTCACACTTTTATGTGTAACAAAAAGAGCTGGAGTAATCCGTTTTGCCACTTAGTTTCCATTAATGAGAACTGAGATGAGGAAAAGCTTATTGTAATTATTTAAATCGATGGAAAGAGTTTTAAAAACAGCTTATTTAATAATGGAATTGAATGCAATTTTACAGACAAATCCCCACTTCTACATATTTGGTTCAATCTATGCTGCAGGTGTCAATGCAGAGTTCTTGTGAAAATATTTCAAATGAAGTTTATTTAGAATACGGCACCAAAATCGACTGCTTTCCCCACATTTCCTGAAGATGCATTTCAATCAAAAATCCACTCAGATGCCAAGTTTCTCTCTCTCTGCCTCTCGCTTCCTCTCTCACCGATTCGCTTGCGTACACAGAGGCTGGCTGACAGTTTAAGGAAGTTGAGCTTAACAACATTTCCACGTGCCACAGGCAATTCATGTATGTGCAGCAACCTAGACAAAGAGCCTTAGAGATGCATTAGTACTAGGAACAGGACCAATTCTACAGTTCCTAGAAGAGAAACGAAAGCTTTTGTTGTTTTTGAAGGGGCAAAGTCATTTGGTCTTGTTCTCGGTCTCGGTCTCGGTCTCTGTGGACTGGTTGTAAATTTATGGCTTGCCTTTGGCTTCTAATGAGTTTGTCGGCATCACTCACAACGGCCATAGACCACCAGAGAAAGAGAGAGAGAGAGAGAGAGAGAGAGAGGGGAAGGGAGGACGAGGGTGCCCAAAAAGCAGCTTAAACCAACACGCCTGGCCTTGGGCTAGGCAAAGAAGCATCAGCATCAGCATCCCCCGTAATGGGTTAAAAATGCGTAAATGATTTTGAGCGTTTGTAAGCTTCTTAGACTTTTGCATGAGATTTGCCATAAATTGCGAAATGGTGGAGTAAATAGGGAGGGAGGAGCAGTGTGGACAAGAAGACGGAACCTGTGCTAGCGGAAGCATTTTGATTGATTTACACACACACACACACAGACAACGACAAACACACACGGTCACGGACACGGACACAGAATAGGAGCTGCCATCAGGAACTCTGTTTGCCTCCTTTAGGTCATGTGCTGAAATTTACCATAAAGCCAAAATACGGCCGTATTTCTTCAACTTCCGGCATTAAGTGCAGAGGCAAATTAATTAAGTGACGTTGACGTTGACGTTGGGAGATTGTGGAGAAATGGCTTACAGAAGAAGAATAGGATATGGAGCAATAGACTAGGGATTTTTTCGCATTCTCCAGGACTTGAAGGTCTGTGAAATTAATTAAACACACACACCCATATACAGAACTAACGGAATGACAAGAAGCTAAGACCCCCAAAATGCAGTTATTGTTGTTTTGCTTAAGCTTTTGCATTTACACCTGCTTTAAAAAGAGCCTCACGGCATCCTATTCGAAATCCTCAAATAACTTTGCTTTCTCCAGGGATTTGCTTTCTTTAACATTTCTTTGTCATTTTGTATGGCCTACTTTTGCGCTTCAATTGGAAACTATGTATAACTACACCCATTGACATCAATCTGCTTGTCAATAAGCCCAATAATCGTCTCTAAAAAAAAAAACATCTACAAGTGTCACCGGCAAATCCCGTAGACTAACAAAAATACGCAGTGAAATCTGTCGATACCCGAAATGACAAACCTGTAACTGGCGAACTGTTTCAATAAAACTAAGCCGCAAAATTGCTTTTTAATGCCGCACATTGGAAAAAGCCAATTCCCAACAGTCCGCCAGTCCCCCACACTACTCTTCTCTTCCCTGCTGTCTCTTTCCAAATGTTTTGCCTAATTTCCGTTGGCAGCTATCACCGCACTAAGCCACCAAGCTCACTGCAAAAACTATGTCAGCAATGGATTTTATACGTGAGTGTAATAGAGTTCTTTTTTTTTTGTCAACACATTGGCATATGCAAAATGGTTTGGTGAAAGTTTCTGGTAATGAAAATCAATGGCAATTATGATGAGTCAACGAAAACGGAAAGTGACACTTGCATTTGGGACTTAAATGACTTAAACGTAATTCATATCGTTTAGGTTAATTAAGCCAAAATAAGCCTTAAATTGCGTAAGGAATTCTTACTTTAACTTTCTAGCCAGGTAAAGGACAATGCAATTCTTGGCAAATGTTCGACAAGTTTCTAACATGGCAGAGTATAAATTATCCTGGACTGCTTGCTTGCTTGCTAGCTGCTGGTTTAACAATTTTTGTCTAAAAGCATTTCGAAGTGACATGCAACTAAATTGCAACTTAAACGAAAGGAAAAAGCGCAAAGCAGTGGAAACGAGGGCGTGTCTCTACCTCTTATATGGATGTCTGACTGAAATTGTTGTTGTTGTTGTTGTTGTTGTTGTTGTTGTTACTGCGTTCTCGTCTGGTTCTATTTTGTATAATTTAGCGAAAGCGCCAGACAGTCGGGTAAAGAGGAAAGGAAACATCTTTTTTTTAATGCAATTAGTGAAAGCTGAAAAACATTTAACACACACACACAGATAGAAGAAAATTCCCTGGCTCTAATTGAAGCTGAAAGGAGCTATAAATGAAGTCTACGCCAAAATGTTGTACGAACATTTGACGACAGTCTAAAATGCAATTACGTAATCAGCATTCACACAGACCTACAAATGGCCGTTGACTTTAACTAAGTCGTTTAAAATGGTTAAACAAACAAATACACACGCATCTCCTATCTACTTACCACATCAAAATTCAAATATAAAATATATTCTAAAAAAAAAAAAATGCATATGCAACTTCAAATCCATTTATCTCCAGTGGTTTACACAACTCCAAAGATGATGATGATGATGCTTTGGCCTTATACAATTTTGTTTACTTGTTCTTAGCTTATAGAGAATACATATGTGTGTATGGCTGTGTAGGTCTTTGTGTGTGTGGGTGTATGTGTGTGTGTCTGTTTGACTAATTGAAAATTTGCATAAAATCAATTTTAATTGAAAATCTTGTCTTGGCCAGGGCTAAAAAGTTGTTAAGTGAACAACTCAGACTAAATCTCAGACTCAGCCATTCAGTTATCAGTCATTCATTCATTCATTCAAACATACAAATATTGGCATCCCACTCTACGCATAAGGAAAACCCTTAAGATACAACATATTTTATACAAGATTTTCCTTTCTTGGTAGCCTTGACTTTTGTTTATTTATGCTGGTCAAAAGTTAAACATTAAAAATTAAATTAAAACCTGAACTTTTGCCTTTTGCATCTGCTCCTGCTTCTGCTTTTCTTGTATATATCTTTGCCATTTGGCAATTACGTAAATTTCATTATTTAATTTATCCACATATGTACATATATTTGAATGCGTGTGTGTCTGTGCGTGCGTGTGTGTGTGTAAAGTGTTATTTGCTCTGACAGATAAATGTTGTCATCATTTGTGTTATTTGTCCCAAGCATCTCTCAGAGGCATTCGCAATTAGATATTTAGTAGTTTGCAATTTGAATTATCAACCATTGAAAATTATTGGCCTACAACCCGAGGGACATTCACGATATTTGGTTTTAGGAATGTCTGTCGATTTGTGATGTCCACTAATTGAAAAGGTGAGTGCATTCTAAAAGCATTGATTAGTTTCACTAAATTTACAAATACAATATTAATAGTGTCAGCTTAAGCTGACCAAAGACTTTAAGTTATTATAATAAGCAATTAATTTACTCATTTTAGATGACACCTGTAGAATCCTTGGAATCTGAATCGACAGGTGACAACCTAGGTTTTCCTAGGTCTCTCTGATCTGTTCCATTTTCAGTTCGTCACTTGCTTGATCTTTACCAAACTCAAAACTAATTCAATTTATGCTGCCAACTTTGAGAATTCATTCTCTCCTTGACTCCCTCAAAGACCAACTCATCGTGGTAAACAAATATCGGTTGACTTTTATGGGGCTCCTCAAAGTTCTCTTTGGGGGGGGTGGAGTCCAACGTCTGTCAACCGCATTTAAGTTGTTCATTGTTGAAAAGCTGGTGGTTTAACGCTCATTGGGGGCCATGGCCAAAATAAAAATTTGAATAATAATTTTATTTGCCATTCGAATTTGCATATTCCCATGTGTTTGTTCGTCTCTCTTTATCTCTTTCCCTCTCCCACTCTCTCTCTCTCTCTCTCTCTCTCTCTCTCGGTCTGCCATTTGACTTTTGGTCCATCAAGTTGTTAACATGTGTTGGACAGTCAGCAAGGGGGGAGAGCGAGAGGTATTGGTAGAAGAGGTTAGTTGACCATCCTTTAGTTTATTTATTCATGCACTTAGTGAGGCATTCACCGCTTGAGATGGAGTCAACTGGTCACCGGACACCCGTCTACCGAATGTTACTGCTCCTGCTCCTGCTTCGGTTGCTTTGCTAATTGCCCAGTCAGTGTGTATATCCTTGGCCTTCTCTTCCAGCCAATCAAAGCTTGAGTGTTGTCAGGCAACTTAGCCAAAGTCTTGGCTTATTTGCCTGTCTCCAGTCAAATCAATGCTTGCCATTGTTGTAAGTCCCTCGTCTCCAAATCCTCCCACCCCTTTTTTGGCCAAATGAAGCATGTTTCTGGCTTGTGCATCTCGAACCTGAAGTTTGATTTTCAATGCCAATACCTTTTGGAATGTCTGTGCTGTGCTGGCTGCCTGGCTACTTACAAAAGGACTGGTAAGATGTCATGCAAATGAGCAGGGGCAGGGGGCAGAGGGCAGGGTGGTAAGTAAATTGACTTCAATGAGTTGCGAACATTTATTGAAAATGTAAGTGCTAACATTTGAACAATGAAAACAGACAACCGTAACTATGTACATTGAGATAAAAAGGAAATGTTGGATAGACTAGGATAACCTGTTATTACTTTTCCAACAAAATCTTTATTCAATAATATTGTTGAAAAATCGCAGCTATGTTAAGTGCCAATCATAGTTCGCCCTCAAACTCCCTCTCTCAATCCATCAATATTCTACCAGAGCTCATACCTTGTCGTTTGTTCGCATGGACAACATTCAAACCCATTAGCCAGCAACATTCATGGAGAAGGAAGAAAAAGCGAAAAGAAAATCAACAAATGCTAGACAACAAAGGTTCGTCTACCAGCAGCGCCACACACACGCCCACAAATCACGCCCCCTACAACGTAACCTCAACGGGGCAAAAACAGAAAGTGGCCGAACGAAATGGCAAAAACAAAAACAAAGCGCAAAAAAAAAAATGACAAGAATTTTACAGCCAGTCAATTATGGACGGGCTAGAATGAAAACTCTGACCACTCTACGGTTTGGTTAAGCCAACAACAGCAGCAACAGGAACAACCTCAACGAACGAAAATGAAAAGCAAAAGTTATTGTTGTTGTTGTTGTTGTTGTTGGTGGTGCTGCTGCTGGCGAGAAGCTTGTTACCGAAACGCGCATTTTCCATTCAATTGGCAACAACCGAAAATAAAAGCCAAAACCAAAACGAAAGCATGGCCAGAGAAAGAGGAAAAGGTGGACAAGAAGGCGGAGCAAATCGACATATTGACAGACTAAATGGAGTTGTGGGTTTTGAGTAGTAAATCAAGTTGGGCATTCACACTACACAGCAAGAAGGGTCGACTGAGCCGAGCCAAGCTGAGCTGAGCTGAGCTGAAGGTGGAGGTGGAGCTGGTGGAACCTGCATGCATAACCGACAATTGCATACCGCAGAGAATTTAAGCCACATGGAAAACAGATGAAAAACTCTTGAACTCATAATTAAAACAACTACCAGAAAATACTCTTACATATAATGACAGGTGACTGTTAGAATCTAATGGGAGTGTTAAAAAGGCAAACAAAGTTATCGACTTAAAAATGTTGGTTAAAGAAAGTCTTACTAATCAAAGTAGTAATACAAATTAATCTGCGATTTCAAAGTGAGTAAATTACAAAAGTGTTTTATTTTTTAAATATAAAAAAAAATTACCTATTTTATACAAAATAATAAACAATGCTTGATCTCAATACTCATAACATGTAATAGTCGATAAGGTCCGAACAATTTGCCTAGAAGAAGTCATGGCAAAAGTCGTCAAAGAAGAGAGACACCCCAGGTACTCTGTGTATTTTCGTGTCCGGGCCTGCTTTTGTTGTCTGTCAAGCAGAGTGGCCAAATATGGTTGTTAGATTGCCAGTAGGAGGAAAAAGTGAGAGGTGGAAAGAGGTAGAAGAAGGTTAAGGAACAAGCAAAGCATTTGCATATTTTTTGCCAAGGCTTCCAAGTTGAGTTGTTGAGTTTGTTGTTGTTTTTTTCTTTTTTTTTAGACTGTTCGATGTGCCATGTTGCATGTTTCAAGTTCGCTGTGTGTGTGTGTGTTGTGTGCGTTTTGGACTTGTCTTCCTCCTGGGACGACCTGTCTTTAGTTTTGGTCACTGACTGGCATTGGCAAGTGCCATTCAATGGGCGGGGAGGAGCGCTGAGTTGAGTTAAGGCTGGAGTTTGCCTTTTTGTGTTGGGAAAAATCAAAGGCAAACTTTGCTAGCTCATTGGTTTGGGTTTGGGTTTGGGTTTGGGTTTGGGCTTGGGTTCGAGTTGAAGTTTGGGTTTTTGGGTGGGCAAAATTCGTTCGTTTGGTCGTTTGGTCGTTTGCTTTTGATGGAGTTTGCCCCGCGAGACAGCTTAGCTGCAGTTTTTGTATTGTCTTTTGGGTTTCGTTTGGTATATTTTCCCTCTGTTTTGTTTGCACGCAAATATGAAAATCACAGCAATTGCGAAAGCAACATCATCGTCAACTTGTGTGGAAAATTCTCTGAGTGTGTGTGTGTGTTTAGCCCCTAGACAAGGCAACTGAAATCCCACACAAACTGGAACTCGATCTCATCATCAGCCAAATTCCGATTCCCATTCTCATTCCCACTTGAGGGAATATTTATGCAAAATGCTCATTCCCGACTATTGTGCTTGTCCATTTTATCTATTCATGGCTCTCAGTCACATTTGATCCATAAAACATGAGTCTATTTCACTTGTTTTTCCGCGTAACTGTTTCGTTCGAAGTGGGTTTTAGCTTATGGCCAAATAT